>JAZKJV010000580.1:0-291719 GCA_037367405.1 Ottelia alismoides
TACAAGTTGTTGCTTAATTATTTAAGGATGTTGATCTTATCTCATAATGATTTTAAATGGATTAGAAGTTAAATATGAATATAAATTACTATGTCAAACAATGAATAAATAGAGCAAATTATTATGTATAATGAGGAGTTCATGCATCGCAAAAATTGTCTATAAGGCGTAGTTTACTTCCATAAATTTGGTATAATATATAATTAACTTAATGTCTAAAACTAAAAAATGATCCATTTTCATGCCCACAATATCCAATCAATCTTATAAGTACTTCATTAATGCACTTGTATATTGTTAAACTCTTAATATGAAATTGTTAATGATCTCCAGAGTAACGAAGTTGTTATTTGTAATATATGAACTAGTTAATGGACATCATGTAGTAATTGCCACATTATAAAGATGAAAGATCAAATGAAGAATAATAATCACATCAATTGATAGATAAGTAATCCTTTTATGCACGGATGAATACAAAATGAGGATGTACATGTATTTGATCTACTACTTCATTTTATATGGTTTTTGACATGTTTGTTTCCATTTTAAAATCTATACGGATGTAGATATCACTTTGACATCTGCAAATAACCCTTTTTCGTGTTTTCTCATCTATTTTAATATATAAATACAGTTGTATATTTATATGTAAATTTATTTAATGAAATTATGTTTCGTCTTTCACTATAAGATAGACAATTGCTATGAAATGAATACATTTAATGCATTTATTTAATATGCAAATGTTAATAGACATGTACATTTAAGCCAACTTACAAAGTAATTATGTAATTATTTATATACACTTCGTTTTATATTTGTATCTATTTTTTCGGATATGACAAGATATTTGTATATCAATCAATATCTATATTCGTGATTGTTTTCATATTTAAAGAATAGATAAAGATGATGTAACAAATATATATCTATCCAGTTATTTTCATTCTTAATATTATGTGATAGCAGTAGACTTTTAATTTTTCCTCCCATCTATTTTACATGTATTGTGTGTGTATTCACAAAAAACAATTAAAGGAGGCACAGGTCCCTCCATGCCACCTCTTGAATATGTAGACTGTTCGATGTGATATGAAAATATGATTGGATTTTAGTATTTTTAAATTTTTAGATAGTAAGATGTGATGATATAGTATATTTTTTTATTTTGAAGAGATGTTGTCATGTGTTGATTGAAAGAGAGGGAGAGAGACATGGGGGGGGGGGGGGAATCGTGCGTTAAGGGGAAAATGAGACTTTCGTCAAAACACCCGAGTTATTTTTGATTAAATTACATGACTACTATATTTGAGACACATACATCCCTTGTTTGAAATTCTAGAAGATGAACTAAACATTAGGCCATTTACCACCCTCAACTATCCCCCGCCCAAACCTCTTAAGACTGCCAAGCCTTTCGGCTAGGTTTCAAGCCGTAAAAGAAGAGTGGAGTTCCATTCGATCTTCTGGGGAAGAATAGATGTCCAATGAGGGCAAAGGTTTTGGAGGGCTTCTTCCGGGAAAAGGAGAGCAGTCGAGTGGTCAAAAGAAACAGACTGTGAAACTGGTGAAGGTTTTCTGCATAAGTTTGAATTCTGCCTTTTCTGACAACTAAATATTTAAGGCCTCAAAAATAGGTCGAAGCTTTCGGATTCTCATTGTATATCCTTGTACATGATTTCATAAGCGATTATAGGTTGTTTGATCCTCTCCTTTAGTGGATCTAGTTACTCAACAATAACGTTATCCAATAATAACAAGTTAACAACTACTATTGAGAAACATGCTACAATAAAAATGCTACAAAGAAGCATCCTGCCTTCCATACACAAAATCAAGCTTACATAGCAAACTGTAGCACTACATTCTTTTACATGTACATCAAGCTAAAAGGAAAGAACGTAAAAGAAGTACTAACTACCTTAGACTATAAGCAACTACTATTGGTTGTCTGGTTAGCAAACTAATGTCCTAGATATGTCTCACTGATGCATATTGGGTTTTCAAAAAATTTAGGATAGTGATGGGTTAATGCTCAATAATAAAGAATAGAAAAGTAAACATGTACGATAATTGATGAATGTCCATTTTCATCATCTTTATTCTTCTATTTTGGCCTTAATTCCCTAGCTAAATGCATGTAAATAGCATTAGTTTGTACAAAATAACATTCATTATTTATTATATAAATGTTGTATAAAATACTGTAATTAGAGCCAAAATAAAAGAATAAAAAAATAAACAAAATTCTAAGGTATTTTATGATCCTAAACCCTGACACCTAGTCATCACGATGACTTGGTCGTCAAGGAATAATGTAGGGGGAAATAAGGGCCAATAAACACAATAAAATCCTATTTATTTATTCTTCAATAATTCATTTTGGGACCAATTTAATTCTTTATTATGTATACATAAAATCAATAAACTCTGTAAATGAAAGTTGTATATAAAAATACATAGAAAAATATAATTTATTTCATGCAAAAATAATGCAAATTGTATATTATACACTCAAAATAAAATCCCAAAATCTCAAATGTATATAACTTAAAATACATCAAAATCACCTTTTTGAGACCAATTGTATCTTCTCCATGTGAACTTAAAATGCATCAAAATCACCTTTAATTGTATATAACTTTTTATTAGATATTTAATGAAGGTAGTTTCATTTAATTTGGAAATAAGATGCAAAAGATAGGTTTTGACCCCTATTGTATAATATACATGAATAAAATATTCATTTTATTTATTATTTATATTTTCATTATTTTATTTTTTACAATTGTGTAAATATTCTCTATGGTATATGTATATAATTAAAATAAAATAAAATCACCAAAAAGATACTAAAATAAATAAGTCTATTTCTATACATAGATGAATATACTATACATATACCTATATAACTTAGACCTATATTTAATTAATTGTACAAACAAACTCAAAAAATACAATACAAATACATATAAGTGTATTAAAATAAGTTATAAATATATAAATTATGTATAAAAAATAATAAAATCTAAAACACAGGATGAAAAAATATGTATTATATAGGTAAATATACCTATAACTATACATGTGAATAATAACTTACAGTAAATTAATCCATAAAAATAAATAAATATCGAATTAAAATATTACATAAAATAATAATCAAGAATTATTTATAACTTTTATTTATTTATTTAATACGTTATTTATTTTCATTTATTTATATTATTTTAATCTGTTTTGTCTTCTTGTGGCCTTGTAGGACCAAAGGGAGGCCTTCTCCCATTGACCTAGAGTCAACTCCTCAAACTCCGGGCGTAGCCCTATCAGGCTACGTGCACCTCTCTCTTCTCGATTTTTTAGGCCATGATACATTGCTTGATGAGGATCAATCCCTTCATGAGATCTCTTCACTATTCATCCCCGATCCTCAACGACACCTCTCCTAGGATTGAGCATCATCGATAGACCCATGAACCTTAGGAGGAGACCCTCCTGTTCATTCATGTACATAACCCTCTTCATCACCTTCCTTCATTTTTGGTTGCCTTTTGCTCTGCTTCAGCCCTCAAATTTGTGCCCACGAGCTAGAGCCTTGTAACAGGAGGCTCACCTAGCCTTTTGCAGCGAGGAGGGCACTGTAGAGCATTCTCAGCCATCTCCGTTGGTGCTCCGTCGTGAGGTCCATCTCGCAGCCTCCAGCCGCTCGAGGTACTTTTTCTTGCTTTTTAGGTAGATTTAATTCTCGTCTTTTGTTTTTTGCATTTTTCTTTCTTGTTTTAATCATTTTTTAGCCTAGGTTTAGAATCTAGACTTCGTTGAATCTATTGAGCTCCCGCACCACCTTACTTCTTTTCCCAGCTACTTCTCCACCTTTCGCACCACCTAGCTCACTTAGATCCCCTTGGATTTGGCCCTTCGAGGTCCATCTCCTCCGCTTCACCGGACCTCGACTCGTCACCTTCGTTCCACCCTTTGACCGTCACCAAATAACAATCAAGACCTTTCCTGTGCCCAGCCATTTTGTCTATCACTTTTGCATGGCTTGAAAAGCCCATATGCGAGCTATTTTGCATCAGGAGCATCCTCCCAGGTTTGATGAAGAACCTCGAGCTCTAGAGGCTCGATCAGTAGCCCCCAGACACATTTGAAGCTCTTGGGAGGTTCACAATAGCTGCAGGAGCAAGTAGGAACCGTTGGCTAAGCTCTAGGTGGCCGGAGACGTGTGCAGCATCAGATTCAAACTCTCCTTATGTGAGTCCTTCGTCAGTTCTTTCATCCCCCTCGCCCACCGCCCGATCAAGAGGCAACTGCCAGATCGAGCAGGAGATATCAGATCAGCGCGAGCCACCACCGTTGGATCCCCAGCTGGGATCTAATCCTAGACATTGAAGCCCAACCATTATCGCGTAAGGAGAGCACACCACGCGTCAAGTGAAGTCATCTGTGTCGCTCGATCCATCGCACGTGGGACTAATTTGCATATCTCCCCCATTTTGTTTTATTTCTATTCGGTCTTGTAATTATTTAAAGTGATTATATATTTTTATAAAAAATTGCAAGTCAACCCCTGAGCTTTGTTGATATTACATCTAGGTCCTTGCCACCTCAGCTTATGTGCCCCCCACGTGAGCTGGGCATTTTGCAGAATTACCCGTGTGGGTTGTGGATATTGTAGTTTAATTTGTAAATTTTCTAATTTAGTTGGAAACTTTTTGGTTATTTGCATATTCACCCTTGCCTTTTATTTTAATTGCAAATATACCCTTATCCGTTCAATTATTTCTTGTACATATTTTCTATTTTCTAAAAATACCATTTGTGCTCTAAAAATTATAAAAAAACAGGGTATTGTGCCTCTTTGCATGCTCTTCCATGCTATGTAATTAGTTTTATTTTATACATCTTCCCTATTTATTAAATATCAAAATAACATGTTTTATTTTTTTGTTAGCTTTTAAATCCAAAAAAATTAAAAAAGTATTTAAAATTTTCAAAAAAAATAATGTTTGTTTATTATTTATTTTGTACCTCCAAAAGTCCTTAAAATAGAAAATGAAAAACCACTAAAAATTAAAAAGCTCCAAAATCTTTATAAAAATTATAAAAAAGATTTTAAAAATATAAAAATATTTATTTCAGACTCTGAATTTTCTTTATATTATATATTATGTATTAAAATTAGTTTTAAGGAATTTTGGATCATTTATCTATTTTAAAAACATTAAAGTAGTATGCTTATTTATTTAATCCTTATTTTGGGATATTTTGGACTTAAAAATAAAAAATAGCAAAAATACTTGAAAAATCATAAAAAATATAGAAAAATATAAAAAAGACAAAAAATACTATATTTTATTATTTTTGATATTTGTATCTATATTTATATATTTATTAGTCTATCTTTTATATTAATACTTATATCTTTATTTTTATCTTTTAAAAAATCAAAAAGAAATTAAAAATAAAAATTATAAAATAAAAATTATAAAATAAAAAATTAAAAATTAAAAAAATATAAAAGGAAAATATAAAAAAATAAAAATAAAAAACTATCAAAAACATTAATTAGTTAAATGATGATTTGATTAAATATTGTACAAATATAACGTTATTATTTATTCTTTATTTGTTCATAAAATAATTAGTGCTACTATGTATTGCTCCCTGAGTTCGATATTCTACCATAGTTACACCTATGCGTATTTATAATAGAGTTATAATAAATTTTAACTTACACACATTGGTCACTTTAAATTTTATGTGGGTTGATTGTTGATCAGAGGCACACCTGGTTGAGCAGCGATTGTTGATTGTGTTTGATAAGCAGACCGGTACGAAAACTCCTCTATCAGTAATTTAAAAAAACTCATTATAGCAGAAAATTTTCGTATCTTCTTAATATCCATCATTTCATTAAATCTTATTCATTCCATTCCACATCGGGGATTAGTCTATACGATCTACCTTGCCTATCTTGTACTCCGAAGCTGCGGGCACTTCGAGAATGGAGGTGCATTGATGTGATGAGCTTATATTGCTGCATGTCGTCTCAACCAATCCTCCAATGCTACCATGATAATTTTCTTTTATCTTACTATCTAGGGTTTCCAAACCCTCAAGTATAACAAAGAAGCACACCATCCTCGAGGCTTGGTACTTAAAACCACATGCTCATACATGTAATCATCTATACTGGCAGCTTTAAATATACATTATCATGACTTAGTCAATATTAAGCCACCATTCCTATACATGGTACAACCACATCGTCGGCCACTCAATTTGTCTCATTACAATCGAGTGCTATGTGTTACAAATAATTTATTTCATGTGCTCAATATATAAGGACAGTCGTATACCATTTAGGTTGGGCCTACCATATTGATTTCTTCTAACATACTTGCAAGTTGCAGCTAGAGCCTTGTAACAGGAGGCTCTCCTAGCCTTTTTGCAGCGAGGAGGGCAGTGTAGAGCATTCTCAGCCATCTCTGTTGGTGCTCCGTCGTGAGGTCCATCTCGCAGCCTCCAGTCGCTCGAGGTACTTTTTCTTACTTTTAAGGTAGATTTAATTCTCGTCTTTTGTTTTTTGCATTTTTCTTTCTTGTTTTAATCATTATTTAGCCTAGGTTTAGAATCTAGACTTTGTTGAATCCATTGAGCACCCGCACCACCTTACTTCTTTTCCCAGCTACTTCTCCACCTTTTGCACCACCTAGATCACTTAGATCCCCTTGGATTTGGCCCTTCGAGGTCCATCTCCTCCGCTTCACCGGACCTCGAATTGCCACCTTCGTTCCACCCTTTGACCGTCACCAAATAACAATCAAGACCTTCCCCGTGCCCATCCATTTCGTCTATCACTTTTGCATGGCTTGAAAAGCCCATATGCGAGCTATTTTGCATCAGGAGCATCCTCCCAGGTTTGCTGAAGAACCTCGAGCTCTAGGGGCTCGATCAGTAGCCCCCATACACATTTGAAGCTCTTGGGAGGTTCGCAATAGCTGCAGGAGCAAGTAGGAACCGTTGGCTGAGCTCTAGGTGGCCGGAGACGTGTGCAACATCAGATTCAAACTCTCCTTATGTGAGTCCTTCGTCAGTTCTTTCATCCCCCTCGCCCACCGCTCGATAAAGAGGCAACTGCCAGATCGAGTAGGAGATATCAGATCAGCACGAGCCACCACAGTTGGATCCCCAGCTGGGATCTAATCCTAGACGTTGAAGCCCAACCATTATCGCGTAAGGAGAGCACACCACGCGTCAAGTGAAGTCATCCGTGTCGCTCGATCCATCGCATGTGGGGCTAATTTGCATATCTCCCCCATTTTGTTTTATTTCTATCCGGTCTTGTAATTATTTAAAGTAATTATATATTTTTATAAAAAATTGCAAGTCAACCCCTGAGCTTTGTTGATATTGCATCTAAGTCCTTGCCACCTCAGCTTATGTGCCCCCCACGTGAGCTGGGCATTTTGCAGAACTACCCGTGTGGGTCGTGGATATTGTAGTTTAATTTGTAAATTTTCTAATTTTGTTGGAAACTTTTTGGTTATTTGCATATTTACGCTTGCCTTTTATTTTAATTGCAAATGTACCCTTGTCCGTTCAATTATTTCTTGTACATATTTTCTATTTTCTAAATATACCATTCGTGCTCCAACAATTATAAAATAAATAGGGTATTGTGCCTCTTTGCATGCTCTTCCATGCTACGTAATTAGTTTTATTTTAGACATCTTCCCTATTTATTAAATATCAAAATAACATGCTTTATTTTTTGTTAGCTTTTAAAATCCAAAAAATAAAAAAGTATTTAAAATTTTCAAAAAAAAATAACGTTCATTTATTAATTTATTTTATACCTCCAAAAGTCCTTAAAAATAGAAAACGAAAAATCACTAAAAATTAAAAAGCTCCAAAATCTTTATAAAAATTATAAAAAAGATTTTAAAAATATAAAAATATCTATTTCAGACTCTGAATTTTCTTTATATTATATATTACCTATTAAAATTAGTTTTAAGGAATTTTGGATCATTTATCTCTTTTAAAAACCTTAAAGTAGTATGCATATTTATTTAATCCTTATTTCGGGATATTTTGGACTTAAAAATAAAAAAAACAGCAAAAATACTTGAAAAATCGTAAAAAAATATAGAAAAATATAAAAAAAAGTCAAAAAATACTATATTTCATTATTTTTTATATTTGTATCTATATAAATATATTTATTACTCTATCTTATATATTAATACTTATATCTTTATTTTTATCTTTAAAAAAATCAAAAAGAAATTAAAAATAAAAATTACAAAATAAAACTTACAAAATAAAAAAATTAAAAATTAAAAAATATAAAAGGAAAATATAAAAAAATAAAAATAAAAAACTCACAAAAACATTAATTAGTTAAATGATTATTTGATTAAATATTATACAAATATATCGTTATTATTTATTCATTATTTATTCATAAAATAATTAGTGATACTACGTATTGCTCCCTGAGTTCGATATTCTACCATACTTACACCTATGCATATTTATTATAGAGTTATAATAAACTTTAACTTACGCACATTGATCACTTTAAATTTTATGTGGGTTGATTGTTGATCAGAGGCATACCTGGTTGAGCAGCGATTGTTGATTGTGTTTGATATGCAGAACAGTACGAAAACCCCTCTATCAATAATTTAATAAAAGTCATTATAGCAGAAAACTTTCGTTTCTTCTTAATGTCCATCATTTCATTAAATCTTATTCATTCCATTCCACATCGGGGATTAGTCTATACGATCTACCTTGCCTATCTTGTACTCCAAAGCTGCAAGCACTTCGAGAATGGAGGTGCGTTGATGTGATGAGCTTATATTGCTGCATGTCGTCTCAACCAATCCTCCAATGCTACCATGATAATTTTCTTTTATCTTACTATCCAGGGTATCCTAACAATCAAGTATAACAAAGAAGCACACCATCCTCGAGGCTTGGAACTTTAAACCACATGCTCATACATGTAATCATCTATACTGGCGGCTTTAAATATAAATTATCATGACTTAGTCAATATTAAACCATCATTCCTATACATGGTACAACCACATCGTCAGCCACTCAATTTATCTCATTACAATCGAGTGCTATGTGTTACAAATAATTTATTTCGCGTGCTCAATATATAAGGACAGTCGTATACCATTTAGGTTGGGCCTACCATATTGATTTCTTCTAACAGACTTGCAAGTTGCAGCTAGAGCCTTGTAACAGGAGGCTCACCTAGCCTTTTTGCAGCGAGGAGGGCAGTGTAGAGCGTTCTCAGCTATCATTGTTGGTGCTCCGTCGTGAGGTCCATCTCGCAGCCTGCAGCCGCTCGAGGTACTTTTTCTTGCTTTTTAGGTAGATTTTATTCTCGTCTTTTTTTTGCATTTTTCTTTCTTGTTTTAAACATTATTTAGCCTAGGTTTAGAATCTAGACTTCGTTGAATCTATTGAGCTCCCGCACCACCTTACTTCTTTTCCCAGCTACTTCTCCACCTTTCGCACCACCTGGCTCACTTAGATCCCCTTGGATTTGGCCCTTCGAGGTCCATCTCCTACGCTTCACCAGACCTCGACTTGCCACCTTCGTTCCACCCTTTGACCGTCACCAAATAACAATCAAGACCTTCCCTGTGCCCAGCCATTTCGTCTATCACTTTTGCATGGCTTGAAAAGCCCATATGCGAGCTATTTTGCATCAGGAGCATCCTCCCAGGTTTTCATCCGAACCTCGAGCTCTAGGGGCTCGATCAGTAGCCCCCAGACACATTTGAAGCTCTTGGGAGGTTCGCAATAGCTGCAGGAGCAAGTAGGAACCTTTGGATGAGCTTTAGGTGGCCGGAGACGTGTGCAGCATCAGATTCAAACTCTCCTTATGTGAGTCCTTCGTCGGTTCTTTCATCCCCCTCGCCCACCGCCCGATCAAGAGGCAACTGCCAGATCGAGCAGGAGATATCAGATCAGCACGAGCCACCACCGTTGGATCCCCAGCTGGGATCTAATCCTAGACGTTGAAGCCCAACCATTATCGCGTAAGGAGAGCACACCACGCATCAAGTGAAGTCGTCAGTGTCGCTTGATCCATCGCACATGGGGCTAATTTGCATATCTCGCCCATTTTGTTTTATTTCTATTCGGTCTTGTAATTATTTAAAGTAATTATATATTTTTATAAAAAATTGCAAGTCAACCCCTGAGCTTTGTAGATATTGCATCTAGGTCCTTGCCACCTCAGCTTATGTGCCCCCCACGTGAGCTGGGCATTTTGCAGAACTACCCTTGTGGGTCGTGGATATTGTAGTTTAATTTGTAAATTTTCTAATTTAGTTGGAAACTTTTTGGTTATTTGCATATTCACCCTTGCCTTTTATTTTAATTGCAAATGTACCCTTGTCCGTTCAATTATTTCTTGTACATATTTTCTATTTTCTAAAAATACCATTCGTGCTCCAAAAATTATAAAAAAACAGGGTTTTGTGCCTCTTTGCATGCTCTTCCATGCTATGTAATTAGTTTATTTATTAAATATCAAAATAACATGTTTTATTTTTTGTTAGCTTTTAAAATCCAAAAAAATAAAAAAGTATTTAAAATTTTCAAAAAAAATAACGTTTGTTTATTATTTTATTTTGTACCTCCAAAAGTCCTTAAAAATAGAAAACGAAAAATCACTAAAAATTAAAAAGCTCCAAAATCTTTATAAAAATTATAAAAAAGATTTTAAAAATATAAAAATATTTATTTCACACTCTAAATTTTCTTTATATTACATATTATCTATTAAAATTAGTTTTAAGGAATTTTGGATCATTTATCTATTTTAAAAACCTTAAAGTAATACGCATATTTATTTAATCCTTATTTTGGGATATTTTGGACTTAAAAATCAAAAAATAGCAAAAATACTTGAAAAATCGTAACAAATATAGAAAAATAGAAAAAAGACAAAAAACTATATTTTATTATTTTTTATATTTGTATCTATATTTATATATTTATTAGTCTATCTTATATATTAATACTTATATCTTTATTTTTATCTTTAAAAAAATAAAAAAGAAACTAAAAATAAAAATTATAAAATAAAAAATATAAAATAATAATTACAAAATAAAAAATTAAAAAATATAAAAAGAAAATGTAAAAAAATAAAAATAAAAAACTCTCAAAAACATTAATTAGTTAAATGATTATTTGATTAAATATTGTACAAATATACCGTTATTATTTATTCATTATTTATTCATAAAATAATTAGTGCTACTACGTATTGCTCCCTGAGTTCGATATTCTACCATACTTACATCTATGCATATTTATAATAGAGTTATAATAAATTTTAACTTACACACATTGATCACTTTAAATTTTATGTGGGTCGATTGTTGATCAGAGGCACACCTGGTTGAGCAGCGATTGTTGATTGTGTTTGATAAGCCGACCCGTACGAAAACCCCTCTATCAGTAATTTAATAAAAGTCATTATAGCAGAAAACTTTCGTTTCTTCTTAACATCCATCATTTCATTAAATCTTATTCATTCCATTCCACATCGGGAATTAGTCTATACGATCTACCTTGCTTATATTGTACTCCGAAGCTGCGGGCACTTCGAGAATGGAGGTGCGTTGATGTGATGAGCTTATATTGCTGCATGTCGTCTCAACCAATCCTCCAATGCTACCATGATAATTTTCTTTTATCTTACTATCTAGGGTTTCCAAACAATCAAGTATAACAAAGAAGCACACCATCCTCGAGGCTTGGTACTTAAAACCACATGCTCATACATGTAATCATCTATACTGGCGCCTTTAAATATACATTATCATGACTTAGTCAATATTAAACCACTATTCCTATACATGGTACAACCACATCGTCGGCCACTCAATTTGTCTAATTACAATCGAGTGCTATGTGTTACAAATAATTTATTTCGCTTGCTCAATATATAAGGACAGTCGTATACCATTTAGGTTGGGCCTACCATATTGATTTCTTCTAACAGACTTGCAAGTTGCAGTTAGAGCCTTGTAACAGGAGGCTCACCTAGCCTTTTTGCAGCGAGGAGGGCAGTGTAGAGCGTTCTCAGCCATCTCTATTGGTGCTCCGTCGTGAGGTCCATCTCGCAGCCTCCAGTCACTCGAGGTACTTTTTCTTGCTTTTTAGGTAGATTTAATTCTCGTCTTTTGTTTTTTGCATTTTTCTTTCTTGTTTTAATCATTATTTAGCCTAGGTTTAGAATCTAGACTTTGTTGAATCTATTGAGCTCCCCCACCGCCTTACTTCTTTTCCCAGCTACTTCTCCACCTTTCGCACCACCTAGCTCACTTAGATCCCCCTGGATTTGGCCCTTCGAGGTCCATCTCCTCCGCTTCACCAGACCTCGAATCGCCACCTTCGTTCCACCCTTTGACCGTCACTAAATAACAATCAAGACCTTCCCCGTGCCCAGCCATTTCGTCTATCACTTTTGCATGGCTTGAAAAACCCATATGCGCGCTATTTTGCATTAGGAGCATCCTCCCAGGTTTACTGAAGAACCTCGAGCTCTAGGGGCTCGATCAGTAGCCCCCAGACACATTTGAAGCTCTTGGGAGGTTCGCAATAGCTGCAGGAGCAAGTAGGAATCGTTGGCTGAGCTCTAGGTAGCCGGAGATGTGTGCAACATCAGATTCAAACTCTCTATGTGAGTCCTTCGTCAGTTCTTTCATCCCCCTCGCCCACCTCTCGATCAAGAGGCAACTGCCAGATCGAGCAGGAGATATCAGATCAGCGCGAGCCACCACCGTTGGATCCCCAGCTGGGATCTAATCCTAGACGTTGAAGCCCAACCATTATCGTGTAAGGAGAGCACACCACGCGTCAAGTGAAGTCATCTGTGTCGCTCGATCCCTCGCATGTGGGGCTAATTTGCATATCTCCCCCATTTTATTTTTTTTCTATTCTGTCGTGTAATTATTTAATGTAATTATATATTTTTATAAAAAATTACAAGTCAACCCCTGAGCTTTGTTGATATTGCATCTAGGTCCTTGCCACCTCAGCTTATGTGCCCCCACGTGAGCTCGGCATTTTGCAGAAATACCCGTGTGGGTCGTGGATATTGTAGTTTAATTTGTAAATTTTCTAATTTAGTTGGAAACTTTTTGGTTATTTGCATATTCACCCTTACCTTTTATTTTAATTGCAAATGTACCCTTGTCCGTTCAATTATTTCATGTACATATTTTCTATTTTCTAAAAATACCATTCCTGCTCCAAAAATTATAAAAAAATAGGGTATTGTGCCTCTTTGCATGCTCTTCCATGCTACGTAATTAGTTTTATTTTAGACATCTTCCCTATTTATTAAATATCAAAATAACATGTTTTATTTTTTTGTTAGCTTTTAAAATCCAAAAAAATAAAAAAGTATTTAAAATTTTCAAAAAATTATAATGTTTGTTTATTATTTTGTTTTGTACCTCCAAAAGTCCTTAAAAATAGAAAACAAAAAATGACTAAAAATTAAAAAGCTCCAAAATCTTTATAAAAATTATAAAAAAGATTTTAAAAATATAAAAATATTTATTTAAGACTCCGAATTTTCTTTATATTATATATTATGTATTAAAATTAGTTTTAAGGAATTTTGGATCATTTATCTATTTTAAAAACCTTAAAGTAGTATGCTTATTTATTTAATCCTTATTTTGGGATATTTTGGACTTAAAAATAAAAAATAGCAAAAATACTTGAAAAATCGTAAAAAATATAGAAAAATATAAAAAATACTATATTTTATTATTTTTTATATTTGTATCTATATTTATATATTTATTAGTCTATCTTATATATTAATACTTATATCTTTATTTTTTTCTTTAAAAAATCAAAAAGAAATTAAAAATAAAAATTATAAAATAAAAATTATATAATAAAAAATTAAAAATTAAAAATTAAAAAAATATAAAAGGAAAATATAAAAAATAAAAATAAAAAACTCTCAAAAACATTAATCAGTTAAATGATTATTTGATTAAATATTGTACAAATATACCGTTATTATTTATTCATTATTTATTCATAAAATAATTAGTGCTACTACGTATTGCTCCCTGAGTCTATACGATCTGCCTTGCCTATCTTGTACTCCAAAGCTGCGGGCACTTCGAGAATGGAGATGCGTTGATGTGATGAGCTTATATTGCTGCATGTCGTCTCAACCAATCCTCCAGTGCTACCATGATAATTTTCTTTTATCTTACCATCTAGGGTTTCCAAACCATCAAGTATAACAAAGAAGCACACCATCCTCGAGGCTTGGTACTTAAAATCACATGCTCATACATGTAATCATCTATACTGGCGGCTTTAAATATACATTATCATGACTTAGTCAATATTAAACCACCATTCCTATACATGGTACAACCACATCGTCGGCCACTCAATTTGTCTCATTACAATCGAGTGCTATGTGTTACAAATAATTTATTTCGCGCGCTCAATATATAAGGACATGCGTATACCATTTAGGTTGGGCCTACCATATTGATTTCTTCTAACAGACTTGCAAGTTGCAGCTAGAGCCTTGTAACAGGAGGCTCACCTAGCCTTTTTGCAGCGAGGAGGGCAGTGTAGAGCATTCTCAGCCATCTCTGTTGGTGCTCCGTCGTGAGGTCCTTCTCGCAGCCTGCAGCCGCTCGAGGTACTTTTTCTTGCTTTTTAGGTAGATTTAATTCTCGTCTTTTGTTTTTTGCATTTTTCTTTCTTGTTTTAATCATTATTTAGCCTAGGTTTAGAATCTAGACTTCGTTGAATCTATTGAGCTCCCGCACCACCTTACTTCTTTTCCCAACTACTTCTCCACCTTTCGCACCACCTAGCTCACTTAGATCCCCTTGGATTTGGCCCTTCGAGGTCCATCTCCTTCGCTTCACCGGACCTCGACTCGCCACCTTCGTTCCACCCTTTGACCGTCACCAAATAACAATCAAGACCTTCCCCGTGCCCAGCCATTTTGTCTATCACTTTTGCATGGCTTGAAAAGCCCATATGCGAGCTATTTTGCATCAGGAGCATCCTCCCAGGTTTGCTGAAGAACCTCGAGCTCTAAGGGCTCGATCAGTAGCCCCCAGACACATTTGAATCTCTTGGGAGGTTCGCAATAGCTGCAGGAGCAAGTAGGAACCGTTGGCTGAGCTCTAGGTGGCCGGAGACGTGTGCAGCATCAGATTCAAACTCTCCTTATGAGATTCCTTCGTCAGTTCTTTCATCCCCCTCGCCCACCGCCCGATCAAGAGGCAACTGCCAGATCGAGCAGGAGATATCAGATCAGCACGAGCCACCACCGTTGGATCCCCAGCTGGGATCTAATCCTAGACGTTGAAGCCCAACCATTATCACGTAAGGAGAGCACACCACACGTCAAGTGAAATCATCCCTGTCGCTTGATCCATCGCACGTGGGGCTAATTTGCATATCTCCCCCATTTTGTTTTATTTCTATTCGGTCTTGTAATTATTTAAAGTAATTATATATTTTTATAAAAAATTGCAAGTCAGCCCCTGAGCTTTGTTGATATTGCATCTAGGTCCTTGCCACCTCAGCTTATGTGCCCCCCACGTGAGCTGGGCATTTTGCAGAACTACCCGTATGGGTCGTGGATATTGTAGTTTAATTACTAAATTTTCTAATTTAGTTGGAAACTTTTTGGTTATTAGCATATTCACCCTTGCCTTTTATTTTAATTGTAAATGTACCCTTGTCCGTTCAATTATTTCTTGTACATATTTTCTATTTTCTAAAAATACCATTCGTGCTCCAAAAATTATAAAAAAAACAGGGTATTGTGCCTCTTTGCTTGCTCTTCCATGCTACGTAATTAGTTTTATTTTAAACTTCTTACCTATTTATTAAATATCAAAATAACATGTTTTATTTTTTGTTAGCTTTTAAAATCCAAAAAATAAAAAAGTATTTAAAATTTTTTAAAAAATAATGTTTGTTTATTATTTTATTTTGTACCTCCAAAAGTCCTTAAAAATAGAAAACGAAAATTCAGTAAAAATTAAAAAGCTCCAAAATCTTAATAAAAATTATAAAAAAAGATTTTAAAAATATAAAAATATTTATTTCAGACTCTGAATTTTCTTTATATTATATATTTTTTTATTAGAAGTAGTTTTAAGGAATTTTGGTCATTTATCTATTTTAAAAACCTTAAAGAAGTATGCATATTTATTTTATCCTTATTTTGGGATATTTTGGACTTAAAAATCAAAAAATAGCAAAAATACTTGAAAAATCGTAAAAAAACATAGAAAAATATAAAAAAGACAAAAATACTATATTTTATTATTTTTGATATTTGTATCTATATTTATATATTTATTAGTCTATCTTATATATTAATACTTATATCTTTATTTTTATCTTTAAAAAATCAAAAAGAAATTAAAAATAAAAATTATAAAATAAAAATAAAAAAGGTAAAAAATATAAAAGGAAAATTTTAAAAAATAAAAATAAAAAACTCTCAAAAACATTAATTAGTTAAATGATTATTTGATTAAATATTGTACAAATATACCATTATTATTTATTCATAAAATTATTAGTGCTACTACGTATTGCTCCCTGAGTTTGATATTCTACCATACTTACACCTATGCATATTTATAATAGAGTTATAATAAATTTTAACTTACGCACATTGATCACTTTAAATTTTATGTGGGTTGATTGTTGATCAGAGGAACACCTGGTTGAGCAGCGATTGTTGATTGTGTTTGATAAGCAGACTAGTATGAAAACCCCTCTATCAGTAATTTAAAAAAACTCATTATAGCAGAAAAATTTCGTTTCTTCTTAATATCCATAATTTCATTAAATCTTATTCATTCCATTCCACATCAGGGATTAGTCTATACGATCTACCTTGCCTATCTTGTACTCCGAAGCTGCGGGCACTCCGAGAATAAAGGTGCGTTGATGTGATGAGCTTATATTGTTGCACGTCGTCTCAACCAATCCTCCAATGCTACCATGATAATTTTCTTTTATCTTACTATCTAGGGTTTCCAAACCATCAAGTATAACAAAGAAGCACACCATCTTCGAGGCTTGGTACTTAAAACCACATGCTCATACATGTAATCATCTATACTGGCGGTTTTAAATATAAATTATCATGACTTAGTCAATATTAAACCGCCATTCCTATACATGGTACAACCACATCGTCGGCCACTCAATTTGTCTCATTACAGTCGAGTGCTATGTGTTACAAATAATTTATTTCGCGTGCTCAATTTATAAGGACAGTCGTATACCATTTAGGCTGGGCCTACCATATTGATTTCTTCTAATAGACTTGCAAGTTGTTTGGCCCATAATATCTATTCCATGTTATCCTTATCGTAAAATGATAATATACAAAATGTCATTCGATTCAATTTAAGTCATACCAATTTTCACCTGATATTGATATAAATCATGCACGAATCTTTAAATTTTTTCCTTTAATTACCTGAGTGCATATGTCTATGTCTATGTGTATATATGTATATATGATATTTACAAATATTTTCTTTACTGTTTTGTTACAAAAGATTTTACTTTCCAAAATCTCAAATTTCACGCAAATTGCATGAGTCTAACAAGTGCAAGTATGATTCTCTACATCAATTCCATTTTGGAAATTATTTTGGTATAAATCATGAATTAACCAAGCATGAGTCCTTAAAATAAGCATGTGAACATTCTTTGTAAAGAAGAATACCATAATCAAGAATTTGATTTAATTTAACTTGAAAACCCGATAACAAAAAGTAGGATTTCATTGCTTAACGTATTAATTTTTGGTGCACCACAACCTTTTTTGCTTCATGCTCAAATAGGATGCTTAATGACTTCTGAAATTATTGAAATTCATTTTTGGAATCAAGGACACGAAGAACACATGAAGATGCAAAGAACAGATAAAGAAAATGAAGAGCATGAAGAATAAAATATTTTAGAATTCCAGTAGAGTTTTCCCTTATATCGAGTGATATTTAAAGGAAAATTTTGGCGTAATTGCTCCTTATATCATGCGATATTTCAAAGAAATATTCAATAAAATTTCTTCTTGTAAAATGATACTTGAAGGGAAATAAAAAATGAGTCCTGAAAATAAGAATCAAAATTATGAATTGATGAAGAACCAATACACCTCGCATCATGGATGGGTGAATCATGCATTCACCGACGACCTATCCGTATGCACCCGAGTAGACCGCTAATCAAGTTTCCACAACATATAACAACACTATTAGCATACAATGAATAATCGACTGGTCTAATGACATGGGTGAGTAAAGCATGTTCATTGATGGTAAAACCGCTCGGACCCAAGTAAAGGAAAAGAACTTCAGAGAACTTGAACACCTAGCTCAAGATAGACTTACTTACATCCTACCCGAAGTCATTGAGGAATGGAGCACACCATCTTCGTATCCTCTTCTTCTCAACAACGCTTCGCTGGCACTTCTTTCATGCCTTCCTCTCCTCCTCTCTGCCTCTCTACCCTAACCCCAGGGGTGGTGAATGGAATGTAATCATAGAGATTGAAGGAGTGGGGGCATTTATAGGCCTCAATGATGCCTTCCTATCCTCCTCTCTGCCCCTCTACCCTAACCCTAGGGGTGGTGAATGGAATGTAACTGTAGAGAATGAAGGAGTGGGGGTATTTATAGGCCTCAATGATGACTATATGTCATCCTAGTTGGCACCCAGTTATCATGAATGGTGAAACGTCATTATCCTTCTGCGTAATATGGTCTCAGTCAACCACAATGTCATCTCCAAATCCATGGGCTACCATGATTTTGCTCGTGTCAATCCTGAAGTCCGTAGTTTTTCTTATGATAATTAATTAGCACTAATCGTAATTAATTATTCTTATTTATGACTAGCATATACTAACCTATAATTAATATTCACTCATCATTATTAGTATATTTAGTAATCATTAGTATTTTAATCATGAATAATTAAAGATAATGATGATGATTAAGAGTTAATGACAACTTAACAGATGCCAACCTTCAATGTTTTCAAAATTCATAACAATTTATAATGATCTCCAATTGACATGGAACAAGTTCCATTGGATTCGTCTCATTGGGTCGGACATTGTTTGAGTCAGGATTCGAGGAAATCAGTTTTAGGGATTTAAAATTATAAAAAACCTTAAAGGAAGTATCATCATCTATACTTAAATAGATGAATAAAAACCTTAAAGAGGATGGAATCCATAAAAACCTTAAAGAGAATGAAAGTTATTTTCACTTATAGCCAGGCGTATACAACACCATATATGATATTATAACTCAAAGAGGAAAGGATATTTCTCTCTTACATTTGTCTCAGGTTCCCAGGCAGCTTCTTCAAAATCTTGGCTACACCATAACACCTTGACCAACGACACTTCTTTATTTCTTAATATCTTTGTCTAGTATTTGCACTGGAGTTTCTGGTAATGTTAGGTCTGACTCAATTTGTAGAACATCATAGCTTATGACATACTCTAGATTCCTAACATCCTTCATCAGATTTGATATATGGAAGACATCATGTATTGCAGAAAATATTGAGGAGGAAAAGCAAGTCTATACGCAACCATACAAATTGGCTGGATAATTTCAAATGGACCCATAAACCTGATTGCAACTTTCCTCGCAAGCCAAAAACTTTATATTCCATTCATGGGAGAGACCTCCAAGAAAACAATGTTACCTGCCTCGAATTTGAGACCTCTCTACATACCATTACTATAACTCTTCCGACGCTTCTAGGAATCGTGAATCTCTATAATAATGTCACCTACATGAAGTTATCCAATAATGTGATGCGAGTCGTGAATCGTGATCAGAAACTAATTCCTTTGGGATACTGTGGAGATGGATCATATGTAATCTGTAATTTAACGAGTTGATCTGGAGTAGATATTAAGCTTATTGCAATAAAATGTACCACCTTGGTCAAACAATCTATTATCACCTAGATATTGTCTTTGCCCCCTGTGGTTTGTCATAAGTTGGTTATGAAGTCTATGGAATTTCTTTTTCATTTCCATTCAAGGATAGGAAGAGGTTGCGAAAATCTTGGTGGTTGTTGGTGGGAAGCTTTACATGTTGATAGGTAAAGCAAGAGTTCACAAGCTCGAAAATGTCATCTTTCATTCTGATTCACCAAAAATGTTAAAGAAGATCTTTACACATCTTCGTAATGCTTTACGAATCAATAATCTTGAACAATGTGCTTTACGCGTGATATCCTTTCTAAATTTGGGCATGTCTGGTATACATACTCTATGAGGATTGTACGATAAACTATCATGTTAAGTAGACCCCTCAATTTAATTATTTTCTACCCATTGTCTTAAGTCCTTTATAAATGTGTCATTTTTTAACCTTTTCTATTTTATCCTAGATCCAAGGCCTATAACGACGATGAATAATTATCATATATGAACTATTGTCGAAAGGTTGCCGTACCTAGAGTGTCGATAACACACTCCAAAATTGGATTGCAGTCACCATGCATGAGGGATAAGTCCCTCTACTGAGGGCATCTACTATGATGTTCCCCTTACTCGTATGGTAAGAGATTTTACAATCGTAATTCTTTAACAATTGTAGACATATTCTATATCTCATATGTAGCTATTTTTGATTAAACAAATGTTTCAAACTCTTATTATTAGTGGAAATCTCAAAAGTGAACCGTACATATAGTGTCTCCATATAATTAAAACAAAGACAATTGCAGCAAGCTCAACGTCATGTGTTGGGTAGTTACGTTCATGTGTCTTTAGTTACTGTGACACATATACTACTATCCTGCCATGTTGCATCAAAATTGCTTGAAGTCCTTCCTTCGACGCATCCATATATATAGTAAAGCCCTTGGTACTGAAGCGTAAGGTAAGGACAAGTGTAGTTGTTAAATGCTCTATTAGTGTCAAAAAATAGCTTTCTAAAGTATCAGGACATACAAATAATGCTGGACATGCGAGCCCACGGCGAGCCATTATGCAATAAATGTTATTGCGAATATCATTCCCTGATCTGAAATGAAGAATAACTAATATGCATAATAAGTCCCTTAGTACAATTAGGGTTATGTACCATGGCCATCTTAATAATCGTACAGCTGTTGATTCAACTATTGAATCATAGAGGCTGGTGCTTGGATGAATATCTAAAGGGTTAGATTGAGGACTCATAAAGCACCGTCAAATGATTGTTAAGAGATGATCTCCA
Source organism: Ottelia alismoides (assembly GCA_037367405.1). Taxonomy (NCBI): domain Eukaryota; kingdom Viridiplantae; phylum Streptophyta; class Magnoliopsida; order Alismatales; family Hydrocharitaceae; genus Ottelia; species Ottelia alismoides. Next base: position 21,342 of record JAZKJV010000580.1, read on the forward strand.
ACCTGAGTAGGAGATGACAATCCTTTCTCACATAGGCTGATATCTGACCGACCTCTTGATGCAGGTCCTCTACATAGGAATAGAGATTCGGAGGTGTCAGATTAGTTAGGTCAAAGAGTTGACTCAACGAGATCGAGATAACCAAAGTCCTATATCGTATACTGTCACGATACAGGCACACATCTCTGACCGGAGATAGATGTGTTACTATATGTCTGAGTATGTACATTTGGCATACCAATAGGTTGATGACCTAACCAAGGTCTATATACCGTCGAGATGGTGTGCATATAAGGGCATATGAGTAATACGATCTCTCAAAGGGATCATACAGGTTCACTACTGAACCGGAAGACATGAGCTCACTCGTGAGATATTGGGAAGAATCAAATTCCATGCACGGTCGTCTCGCTTTGAAAGCTTGACTGAATTTGTAGGTTTGATATATACTTTTGGAAAGTATATGATCAAGACCTAGGTATGATATATGCTTTTGGAAATTATATGATCGATACCAACTCCCAATGATCAAAATGAGAAACTTACTGATAAAATCCTGAAGTAGACATTATAAAGTTGATCAAATACTTCGGTTTTATTCCATGTCTTCCAGTATGCATGATGTACAGGTGTTGGGAATACCTGAGGGTGATGTGATCATAAACGATTGTATAACCATGACGCTTCCATTCATAGGGAGTGATGAAACGAGTCTGGATTTTAGTGACTCCTCTCAGTAGAGAAGTAATCTGATCTTGGTCCAAATGTTGGACATTGATCTGAATGTAATATAGATGTAAATGACACGATTAGATTTGCGGTCTTGATTTAATCAAGCATCTATGGGAGGCCCGAGATCTAGATTTGAGATGTGATCTCAACATCAAAGTCACTATACGTGGAATAATACAATCGCCCTGTCCTTATCTCCAAGTATCCGCGGAGAAAGCGCATTATCCTTGAAAGAGTTCATGGATAATTTCATAGTTGATATATGTATCTAAGAATCGAGAAAATTGATAATTAAATGTGATTTAATTATCATGGATAATATGAATTTGATTCATATTATAAGGAGAGTTATATGAGATAATTAAATGTGATTTAATTATCAAATATATGAATAATGTGAATGTGATTCATGTTATTTGGGCACATGAGAAAAGAGATCCAAGATGATTAAATGTTATTTAATTATCATGGATATGAATTATATGGATAGCACTATCCATATTAATCATATATATATTGTAAATGTGATTTATAATATATTAGAGAGAGCATATCATAATTTATATTTGTTAATTAATTATTGATGTAAATTGGATTCACATTTGATGATTAATTAAAATATAATTTACATTTAGTTTTCGGTTGTGAATAAGATTCACATAATTTCAATGGCATGATTGATATTTTCCATAAGATAATTTGGAATTATTTTTTGTGAAAATATTGTCAACAAGAGATGATGATATATATCATGAGATAATGAGATCTCATGATAATTTGAAGAAATAGACCAATTCCACCAAAGACGAGTGGACGACTACAACTCTCCACGGGGAGAAGAGTAGCCGTGCCCTCTTATGAGGAGATTGGTTTATTCTCTTCATTATCTTTTCTCTTATCAAAGATGATTTAATTTGAAATTAATTTTTGTTGATTTATCAATGAAAATTAATTTAAATTAAATCATTAGTTGTTGTGTTTTTACAACAACATCTTAGCCATTGAAAGAAACACAAATCAATCTCATCCATTGATTATGTGTTGTCCATGGATTGGGATCCATGGGTTCCAAAACCCTATATAAGAAGAGACATCAATTGCTCTTCCTAACAGATGAGATGATTAATGAATGCTCTCTCTCTCTCTCTCTCTCTTCTCTCTATACACCCACTCCCTCTATCTCTCATGTGGCCGTCCACCAAAGATGCCCTAGAGAGATCCTCCATCGCCGCAACATCGTCGTTATGCTGCCCGATCGTTTGCTCACGGATCTCCGTCTACAACAGCGTGCCTTGCTCGTGAAGAAGACGTCGTATCTTGTTTGTTGAGATCAGGAGATCCGTGGCTTGGATCATCAACATGGATTGCGAGAAGCACACGTCTCATCCACGCGCTCGCAAGCATCTCCTCCATCTGATCGAACTTGAGACAGGAGGTCTCTTTGGTTAGAGACTCAATCGCAACCACTCCTCAAGAGGTAATCCTATTACTTGTTTGTGATTTAGACTAAATGATCCGAGAAGTGTTCTTGGATCCTGTGGTTTCATCACATAAAAATTTTTAATTTCCGTTGCATCGAGCAACTAGTGCAACTAGTCTCTCCCGATCGCATACGATGCGATCCTCATGCTTCCGTGATGCACTTGAGGATTCCCTCTATATCCTTCAAAGTGGTATCAGAGCCAGGTTTACAAAGATCTTGGATATGATCCATGAACCTACGAAAATTTGGGCTCGATTGGGTTCGTGAATATTTTAACATTTCAATTTTCACAGCCTTGTCTTGTGATAATTTTTCGACCCTGTTTAAAATATTTAAACATTATTTTATCACTTAGATAATGTTCCCTATTAAATAAGGAAAATGTGGAATTTGAGTTTGCGTAATTTGGATTCCGTTTGCTTAAGATATGATCGTTTTAATGACCATACGTCCACTGTTTTTGGGGATGGCAGTTAGAGACGTAATTAAAGAGTTAATTACGGGTCCTACACACCTGAAAATGCATAATTATCACTTGGATTCTTTTTTAAATCAAATTGGCGAATAAAATAAATTTAATTTGTATTAATTGGATTTAAATTGACCGAGTTATGTTGATTTTAGTGAGAAGGGGTCACTGCTGGAAATTAACAAACTTGATCATGAACCTTGTGATTGTCATTCAAATAAATTAATGAAAATCAATTATTAATTTTCTAAAATGATTATTGATAAATAATTAAAGATGATAATTATTTTCTTGAATGACATCGTATTAACCAAAATGATAAGATAGTTGATCTTGATCACAATTGGTTAATATGAAATTTCCAACAAACATTGTTTTCATGAAAACTCTAGTTTATCCTACAATAGTTGTAGGACAACTTTTACATGCAAAATCTTGTTGCTTGAATAAGATTGGGGATTTGTTTAGCAAATCTCCTTATAATATTATCAAAATAGTTTTGATGAATATTATATGGTATAATTTCGCTTGAAAGACCGATGATCATCTCAAGTACAAAGTGATTGATTCGGCATTGCTTTTTCCCGAGGCGGATATGGTGTCTAGTCGGGGAGCGTTGGGGTAGCAGGTTGCACCGTGTACGGTCTGTCCCACTCCCACCGGTACTGGCCATGACAACGGGCAGGGAACAAATGATGCCTGAGAGATCATGATATATTTTCAAATTATTAAAATTCAAAATAATACGTATTTGAGATAATACCATATTTCAAGTAACAATTAAAATGTTTGTTGGATATTAATTGGATCATAAATTTATATGATTAGATTAATTGGAATCTAATTAAAATTAAAACACTCTATTATGAATAGAGTTGTTATTTCCCTTGAAAAATATTAATCATAATGAATATAATTCATAATGATTAATTAGAATTTGAACATGATATGGAGGATCACATAAGTGAGATCCATGGTCTCCCGTCAAGGCGAATGGTTCCGTCACAGATATTGTATGTAGGAGACGCCTGTCCGAAGTGACAGCTCTTGCATACAATCCATTTGGATCGGGCTTTTGGCTTCTCGAAAGAGTAAGGCCGTATACGTAGTGACCCCAATATCGAGTCCTCATATTATTGGGGCGATATTAGATTGTGTATAGCGAGTATTAAGCATGTTGACAGTTGGTTCAATTAATGACAGGTCAACGTTACCTTAGGGGTGGTGGGCCCAGGTGTTAAAGACCGAATTGAGAGATGCAAGCTGGACTTGCAAAGCGGAATGTGTTCCCGCTTCTTTTTATCCGAGTTGCAAGTTCCCATATTATTGGGATGTAACGAAGATAAGGAAGGAGATCCCAGATCTTGCTTGAGATATAATGGTAAGAATATCTCTTACATTGAAAGTGATTATGGGAATGAACTTTCAGTGTTGACAAGGCAGGACAACTTTGATATAAAAATTCCTAAATCAAAGTAAAATATGTAAATATAATATATATACCCTTATGCAAATTTCTTATTTCAGATAATCCTTCATTAAACCCACTCAATGTTATATTCAATAATAACCAGTAAAATATCATGGATTGGACTCATGATCCAGATATTGTACTTGCAGTTGGACACATAATGTATGTGGTTACAATATGCAAGTTTCCTCATAGTAATGAGGAATGACAATTAAATAGACAATAGATCTACAACCCTAGGGTTTGTATGTCTCTATAGTCTTGATATCATCAGGTACTTTGGAAGTGACATGTCGATGATGATCGTAATTGTCAATTAATCCTTATAAAAACCTAAGAAGATGTTTTGGCATACATATGTGCTCTCGACATTTTAATCATGAATGACGTGGTTCACTGCATCATGCAGAATGGTAGCTCTACAAGAGTTGACGTATTCAAAATGTTTGAATACCTACCTGAACCAATGTTTTAAGAGTTTAGATGGATGTAGATACGATGAATGTCATCATACTACTATCTATACTCTAGACATTCATGAAACTTCATAATATTCACATTGTATGAATTTAATGAAGCATGCATAAATGTTGAAATGCTCTTACATTGAATTCTTTTGAATTCAGCATAAGAAATTCTTTGTCTTGAACAATGGTTGTTTGTAGATAAAGAGAGCACGGTGGAAGCATGGGTCGGACCTGAGTAAGAAGGAAAGTCAAAGAGTTGACCTACTTCTGTGACTTCCATATGACATCCAAAGAGTTGGATGAATGCCAATACTGCAATAATTTGGTGTGGTGATAGTATGATTATCAAGTCTATCTAGAATCCTTAGAGAAGGACTCGGACATAGCATCAGAATAATCTACATAAATCATTGATATTGACTTTCTTATTGAATAAGTCTTATAATTGTATCTCAATCTTCTAACAACACTTGCAATGGGTTGCATATGTTTTAGAAGACTGGAAAATTTGATCTTAAGGTTTATAGTTATCCACATGGATATTGATGCAATTGTTGCAACAATCTCTATTAGATAAATGAACTTCATATTCTCAGTGGGAGAGCCCTTAGTCTTAAAGAATGTCTCTATGACCTAGATATTAGAATACACTCATTGTTTGTTTCTAAATGTTGGAAATAAACATGAATTCTGAGATAGAATTATCATAAAAGATTATGATGGATATATTTCAGATAGTAATCTAACATCTAGTGGACTCCACAAAATTAGAAAATTAATGAATGGTTCATTAAGATTTCTAAAACTGAAAATTAAACCTTTAAAAGTACAATAGGAGGATGAAGATCATTTGACAATGATCTGGCATCAAGTTTTGGACATATGTCTGTTGATGAGATCAATGGACTAGTAAGATATGAAACTTTAGAATGTCTAAAATTTCAAATCTTACATACTTGTGAATATAGTATTCAAAGTAAAATGTCCAATACACCATTCTCTGAGAATGGTGTTAGATGTCGAGGTATTCAAGATCTCATACATATTGATGTATGTGGATCATCTATATCATAATAAACATTATGGATATGTGATATCTATTGATGAGTATGTATGACACGAGATTTCTTCTCTTCACCTAAGAAAACTTTGAAATGTTCAAAGATTTCATAATTTTGGTTTAAAACCAAATTTTGAAGAATGATGGAATGAATTTGATCTAGCCTAGGTAGCTTGTACCTATTAGATAAATTCAAAGAATACCTTATTAAGATATGAATATCATTTCTGTATCAATCCTCCTAACACACCTAAACTCAATAGAGTTGTAGGGAGATACAGTTGGATCATGTGTGACATGATTTGATCAATGATGAATTTTTAGCATAATTACATGTTAGTATCTAGGTATATATGTAGTAGAGAATACACTATATATCCTTAATAAGATTCCATGCAAGTAAGCTAGAATTAAGCACTAGAGAGTGCTACTTCATTAGTAAAATAAAGGATGGTATTAGATACCTACTTTATAACCCTGAGATTCTTAAAAGATCTCATCTCTGAGAATGTGATTCTTAGAGGATGACTCTCTTGAGAATCAAGATGAAAATGAAGTAAATGAACTCATTTAATCTTGAGATGATAATGAGGCTCCTGAAATCGGAAACTAAAAGGATAATTAAAGATGAATCACTAATACCTCTTCAAATGAATTTGAGGATGTATTCCATGTGTCAGTTAAGTCTGACAATGATCGGACTTCATGTAATGAAGCTCCTGAGGATCATGACATGGAAATATGGATGTTAGCAATAAGGTTTAAGGTAGACTTCATATACAAGTGTTGTATATGGACCCTAGAGGATCCACCTGTATGGGTAAGACCCGTTAAGGTGTAAATGGATCTTCAAGAGAAAGAGGGAACCTGATGAGAAGGTAGGTACCTTCAAAGCACGGCTCGTAGCCATGAGCTACACACTGAATAGAAGACATCACTTGCGATGAGACTTGCTCTCCAGTGACCATGCTTAAACTCATCAGATTATTGCTAACTGTAGCTACACAACTTAGCTTTGACATCTTTGAGATGAAAGTCAAGATTGCATTCCTCTATGAATGCCTCTCTGAGGATATTCACATGAAGTATCCCTAGGGCTTCATGATTGGGGAAAGTAAGGCGTGAAAGCTAAAGAAATCCATCTATGGACTCAAATAATCTTCTTGAAGTTGAACATAAGATTTGATGAAATCGTAAATGTTATGATTCAGATAGAATCTTGATGAACCATATGAAGCTTAGTGGGAGTGCATTTGTGTTCATTGTGCTAAATGTAGATGATATCTTAATCATTTAGAATGATGTAAGTATGATAATAAGTGTTTTATGATATGGTTGTTCCATACCTCGAGATGTGATCTCAAGGATACCTCTTAAATCTTAGTTCTGAAGATGTTCAGAAGCAAATAAAAGAGGGTATTGCAACCGTCACATTAGTGGTACACCTTGGATATATTCCATTTTTTAGAAAATTCCAAGAAAGGCTTCCTTCCCTTAAGATATGATACTGACCTATCTAAAGGGATAGCACCTCAAAGAGTTGAGGAAGTGAATGCTATAACTACTTGCCCTTTTGCATTAGTTACAAGAAGTCGAGTGTATGCTAGATGTGTACAAAAGGCAGATGTCTGCCATACAGTGGGAGTAGTAAATGTTACTAATCCTACTAAGGAGATAAAATACTTGATCGCAGTAATAACAATATCTTCAAAGATGAAAAGATTTTTTTAAGATAGTGATCTTAAAAGTCTTATCTTCAAGAACTTAAGACTTTATAGATAGTGATCTAAAAGATCTTAACTATGGATACCTTAGGAGATAGAGTTCTCCAGGAATAAGGGTATTCTGATAAGGATTATGGAAATACTGGTTATAATAATTGTTAAGCTATAGTGTCAAGGACACCATAACTGACAAGATTGAGTATTGGTTGCATAAGATGCGAGAACTGTTTCTAGGGGATATGCAAGTGCCGTAAAAGGACTTGGCATAGTCTCTCGGGATCAGAGTGACTGATCAGCTTACCTAGCTATTATTTCTAAATAGCCTATGATTGTCACATGAGTATGGGTTTAAATGATTAGCCCATTAGTGGCTCTTTGGGCTAGTGGGAAATTGTCGGACATGCGAGCCCACGGTGAGCCATTATGCAATAAATGTTATTGCGAATATCATTCCCTGATCTGAAATGAAGAATAACTAATTTGCATAATAGGTCCCTTAGTACAATTAGGGTTATGTACCATGGCCATCTTAATAATCATACAACTGTTGATTCAACTATTGAATCATAGAGGCTGGTGCTTGGATGAGTATCTAAAGGGTTAGATTGAGGACTCATCAAGCACCGTCAAATGATTGTTAAGAGATGATCTCCAGCCTGAGTAGGAGATGGCAATCCTTTCTCACATAGGCTGATATCTGACCGACCTCTTGATGCAGGTCCTCTGCATAGGATAGAGATTTGGAGGTGTCAGATTAGTTAGGTCAAAGAGTTGACCTAACGAGATTGAGATAACCAAAGTCCTATACCGTATGATGTCATGATACATGCACACATCTCTGACAGACAGATGTGTTACTATATGTCTGAATATGTACATTTGGCAGACCAATAGGTTGATGACCTAACCAAGGTCTATATACCATCGAGCTGGTGTGCATATAAGGGCATATGAGTAATACGATCTCTCAAAGGGATCATACAGGTTCACTACTGAATCGGAAGACATGAGCTCACTCATGAGATATTGGGAAGAATCAAATTCCGTGCACGGTAGTCTCGCTTTGGAAGCTTGACTGAATTTGTAGGTTTGATATATACTTTTGGAAAGTATATGATCAAGACCTAGGTATGATATATGCTTTTGGAAATTATATGATCGATACCAACTCCCAATGATGAAAATGAGAAATTTACTGATAAAATCCTGAAGTAGACAGTATAAAGTTGATCTAATACTTCGGGTTTATTCTGAGTCTTCCAGTACGCAAGATGTATAGGTGTTGGGAATACCTGAGGGTGATGTGATCATAAACGATTGTATAACCATGATGCTTCCATTCCTAGGGATTGATGAAATGGGTCTGGATTTTCGTGACTCCTCTCAGTAGAGAAGTAATCAGATCTTGGTCCAAATGTTGGACATTGATCTGAATGTGATTCAGATGTAATGAGAAGATTAGATTTGCGGTCTTGATTTAATCAAGCATCCATGGGAGGCCCGAGATCTGGATTTGAGATGTGATCTCAACATTCAAGTCACTATACGTGGCACAATACAATCGGCATGTCCTTATCTCCAAGTATCAGCGGAGAAAGCGCATTATCCTTGAAAGAGTTCATGGATAATTTCATTGTTGATATATATATATATATATCCAAGCATAGAGAAAATTGATAATTAAATGTGATTTAATTATCATGGATAATATGAATTTGATTCATATTATAAGGAGAGTTATATGAGATAATTAAATGTGATTTAATTATCAAAGATATGAATAATGTGAATGCGATTCATGTTATTTGGGCACATGAAAAAAGAGATCCAAGATGATTAAATGTGATTTAATTATCATGGATATGAATAATGTGGATAACACTATCCATATTAATCATATATATTGTAAATGTGATTTATAATATATTAGAGAGAGCATATTATAATTTATATTTGTTAATTAATTATTGATGTGAATTGGATTCACATTTGATGATTAATTAAAATATAATTTACATTTAGTTTTGAGTTGTGAATAAGATTCACATAATTTCAATGGCATGGTTGATATTTTCCATAAGATAATTTGGAATTATTTTTTGTGAAAATATTGTCAACAAGAGATGATGATATATATCATGAGATAATGAGATCTCATGATAATTTGAAGAGATAGACCAAGTCCACCAAAGAGAAGTGGACGGCTACAACTCTCCATGAGGAGAAGAGTAGCTGTCTCCTCTTATGAGGAGATTGGGTTATTCTCTTCATTATCTTTTCTCTTATCAAAGATGATTTAATTTGAAATTAATTGTTGTTGATTTATCAATGAAAATTAATTTAAATTAAATCATTAGTTGTTATGTTTTTACAACAATATCTTAGCCATTGAAAGAAACACAAATCAATCTCATCCATTGATTATGTGTTGTCCATGGATTGGGATCCATGGGTTCCCAAAATCCTATATAAGAAGAGGCATCCATTGCTCTTCCTAATAGATGAGATGATTAATGCATGCTCTCTCTCTCTCTCTCTCTTCTCTCTACATGCCCACTCTCTCTATCTCTCATGTGGCCGTCCACCATGGATGCCCTAGAGAGATCCTCCATCGTCGCTGCATCGTCGTTATGTTGCCTGATCGTTTGCTCGTGGATCTCCGTCTACTTTGGTGTGCCTTGCTCGTGAAGAAGACGTTGTATCTCGTTTGTTGAGATCAGGAGATCCGTGGCTTGGATCATCAACATGAATTGCGAGAAGCACACATCTCATCAACTCGCTCGCAAGCGTCTCCTCCGTCAGATCGGACTTGAGACAGGAGGTCTCTTTGTTTAGAGACTCGATTGCAACCACGCTTCAAGAGGTAATCCTATTACTTGTTTGTGGTTTAGACGAAACGATCTGAGAAGTGTTCTTGGATCATGTGGTTTCGTCACATAAAAAATTTTAATTTCCGCTGCATCGAGCGACTAGTGCGACTAGTCGCTCCCGATCGCATACGATGTGATCCTCACGCTTCCGTGATGCGCTTGAGGATTCTCCCCGTATCCTTCAAATAGTACCTCTTTCTGAGTCAACCTAGTCACAACCAAGGCTATTCTTGAAAAGTCCTTTACGAACCTTCTATACATCCGGCTAGCCCTAGAAAATATTGTATTTATATAACAACCTTGGGACATTCCTAGCTTATTACGATACTAATCTTTGTAGGATTCACATAGATATTTGTCTTAGAAATGACATGGCCTAGAAAGGATACTTTTATTAGACAAAAATCACATTTGTTATATTTGACATACAATTATTCTTCCTTAGTGTCTCGAGGGTATGTCGGAGATGATCTTCATGTTGTTGCTTAGGAACTAGTTGGATACTATGTTTATAAGATCTGTAAAGGTTGTTAGTGCGTTTGTTAGTACAAAAGGTATGATTAAGAACTTGTAATGTCTGTATCAAGTGCAAAAAGTTATTTTGGGAATATCCGAGTCCCGAATCCTTAGCTGATGGTATCTAGATCTTAGATTAATCTTAGAGTATATAGTGGAATCCTGTCATTGACCAAACTAGTCATCTATTCATGGAAAAGGATATCAGTTCTATCTAATCCTTTTATTTAACTGTATCAATGTATAGTCACAGTGACCCATCTTTCTTTTACAAAAAAGCACATGTACAACCCACGGTGAAATACTAGGGCGAATGAACAAATTATCCAAGAGTTTTTGCAATGCACCTTCAATGATCTCAACTTAGCTGGTGACATACGATATGGCGTAATAGAGATTGGTCGAGTATCAGGTACAAGAGAGATTTCAACTTCGATATCTTGCTTAAGTGGTGTCTCAAGTAATTCATCCGGAAAAACATCATGGAATTCACAATCTATATGCACATTTTCTATCATTTGCATTATTTTGTCGTGATGGACACATAGGCTAAGTAACCTTGACACCCCGTGTAACAACAATGTTGTGCCTTCAACGCGGAGATGTATACTACTCCATCATTGGAAGTTTTTCCAATGAACTAGAATTCTATGGAATTAGGCAGGTAAAATGTTATTATCCTTTGAAAACAATCAAGGCATGAATGATGCCTTTCCTGCCAATCCATCCCAAGGATGATGTCAAATCATCCATTTCATTAAGCAATAGAGAATTAGTTAACCGGTGTTCTGCAATATGTACCACATAGTCAATTATAATTTCTTGATTTATAAACATTTATCATCCTGGTCCTTTTAATCATATGGGATGTTGTGCTTTTAAATCTTACCCTTGTAATAGGAGTCAAGAACCTTTTTTCCTAAGAAGGGCCTCCTCCATTGCTCATTCAGTTTTGGTAGGAGCAAATTCAGTAGAGTGATGGTAATTAGATTCTTCCATAGAAAAGTGAACAGAACTCTCAACTCTAGCATCCACAAATTTATATGCCTCAAGTCTCTCAGCATGGGAATTTAGTTTTTACTCTAATGTCTACTTCTCTCTTGCCCATCTCTTGAAGCATTTCCATCATTTTAGCCATCTAGATGGCCAAGTCCTGACCTACCATTATCCTAAGATGAATCAAGACAATCGATTAGTTCTTATCCTACCCAGCATGATGTGCATTAGGGACACTAATCTGTGAATGATAATACTTCCACAACCAATTATTAAGATCAGAGCTCTTAATATATCACTAGTTTCTGAATACAACTAATACTTGTTACTGAATAATTTATTAGAGTAACCATGCTTTGATACCAAATTGTCACGACCCTGATTCTGGGTCATTGGATCCTCTTCTTTATTGGATTTGGTTACTTATTAATAACTTTATCTCGTAATAACATCTCACACTCAAAAATAGACTGCAAATAAAATTTCTATAAAGAAAGAATCCCCAATTTTCTATTCACAAAATAAAGCTCACATAACAATATATCCTAGTATATTCTTTTACATGTACATCAAGCTCAAAGGAAAGAATATAAAATGAGTACTACTTACCTAATTAGAAGCAAACTACCATTGGCTAGCTAATGTCTTGGCGATGGCTCATCGATAATTATTGAGTTTTTCGAAAATATAGGATAGAGATGGGTGAGAACTCAGTAACAAAGAAGAGAAAAGTAATCTTAGCAGAGTAATTTAGCAAAACTCATTATAGCAAGCAAACTTTCATTTCTTATTTATATCTCTTATTTCGTTAAGTCCTATTCATTTTATTCCACGTTAAGGATTAGTTCACGTGATTTACTTCGCCTGTCCTAGACTCATAAGTTGTGGACACTCCAGAATTAAAGGTTTCATTGATTTGATGAACTTGCGCTGCCGTATGTCTCCTCAACCAATCTTCTAATGCTACCCTGATAATGTTCTTTTATCTTATTATCCATGTTTTCCAAATCCTCAACCTTTTTAACAAAGAAGTACACCATCCTCGAGGACCCAATAGCTTAAAGTCACATGTTAGTAAATTTAATCATCTATATCAGTGGCTTTAAGTACATGTTATTGTAACACAATCGTCATTAAACCACCCGTGCCTCCACAAGGTACGACCACATCTTCAGTCAATCAATCAGTTTGATTGCAGTTGAGTATCACGAGTTGCAAATATTTTATTTCGCTTTCTTTACATATCAGGCCAACTATGTACCACCTAGGTTGGGCATGCCATACATATTTCTTCTGGCAAACTTACAGGTTGTATGCCCAACTTGTAGTATCTACTCCTATTCATCCTTTTCGTAAAAGACAATATATAATATGTCATTGGATTCAATTTAATTCATATAATTTTTATATCAAATATTGATATAATATCATGCATAAATCTTTAATTTTCTTCTCTGTTAAGTATCAGTGTGTGTATGCATATATATGATATTTACAAATATTTCCTTTATTACTTTGTTATAACAGTTTTTACTTTACAAAATCTCAAATTTCACGCAACTTGCATGAATCATAATAACTGTAAGTATGATTCTCAACATCAATTCCATTTTAGCATTTAATTTGGTTTAATCCATGAATCAATCAATCATGACTTCTAAGAATAAACATGCTAACATTCTTTGTAATGAAGAACACAATAATCAAAATTTTGATTTGATTTAACTTGAAAACCCAACAACAAGAGGTATAACTAATGGCTCCAAAAATGACTATTATCTATTTTGAATCAATATCATGAAGACATCACACAAAGAACGTGAAGAACAAACTAATGCGAAGACACATTGAACATAATCTCTTAGAGTTTCGGTAGCTTATATCGAGTGATATATAAAGGAAAATTTTGGTAGAGTTTTACCTTACATCAGATAATATTCCAAAGAAAAATTTGATATCATTCCCTCTTATAAAAATATATTTCAAAGGGAAACAAAAAACTGAGATTTGAAAATAATGACAAAAAGGAATAATGATAAAGAACTAGCATACCTTGCATCATGGGTGGGTGAAGCATGTGTTCACTAACTACATGGTCAACCACATCCAAGTAGGGAATTACTCATGTTTTTACATCATATAACATCACTATCAACTGCAGCGAAGAACCAGATGGTCTCATGACATGGGTGAATGAAGCATTTCACTGACGGCACAATCGCCGACACCCAAGTAGGGCGATGCTCATATTTCTCTCTTATATGCTAATACTAAAATAGGAAAGGAAAAGAACTTGAAACCCTAACTCAAGATAGGCTTACTTACCTCCCAACTGATGCCGTCGAGGAAATGATTCATTCTCCTCTTCTTCCCAGCAGCGCTTCGCTAGTTCTTTTTCCCAGCCTCCCCTGCTCCTCTCCACTTTTATACCCTAACCCTAAGAGGTGGTGGATGGAATGTGCCATAGAGAATTAAGAGGTGGAGGTATTTACAAGCCTTCAAGCTACCTACGTGTGATCCTAGTCAGTGTCTAGACATTGCGACTGCAAATCGTTGTTCACCTACTGCAAAATATGGTCCCAGTCAGCTGTCATGTCATCATCAAAATCATGGGATAAGTCATGTCATCATCAAAATCATGGGCTATCAAACCTGTGGTTTTGCCCATGTCCTCCCTAAGCCTCGATTTTGCAAGTGACCATTAAGTAGCGCTAATCACGATCAATTAGCACTAATCACTATTTATTATTTTTAATTATGCTTAACATATGATACTATATAATTGATATTCACTAATCTTTAGCAGTATTTTAATCATCATTAGCCTCCATAGTTACGATCAATCAGTGCTAATGACAATGATTCATAGTTAATGATGTCAACCTTCGTTGCTTCCAAAATTCACAGCAATTTGTAACGATCTTTGATTGAAATGAAATAAGTTCTGTTGGATTCTTCTTGTTGGGTTAGATCCAAGACATTATTCAAATCAGGATCCGAGAAAATCGATTTTGGGGACTTTACAACGATTCTTTCCCCTAAATCTTTGAAAACAGACATGGATGTAAGCCGAATTCAGACTGGATACAGATAATCTCAAAAATATCATATATACTAGATTAAATATACATTTATATTTAGAAAATCCTACACATGATATAAATATTCTGATATTACTTAATTCATCACACTTGTATCAAATATGGTGAAATAACATATACAATTGTATCAAATAGGGTGAAACCACCGCCCAACCACCTATATGCTGGACAAAACATGAGGTTGGCTGACCGTTACGCTAATCTACCGTTATGCGAGTCTTCTCCTAGCTTTATCCTTCCCTCTAGTGACAGTGAGTGGACGAGATATCAAGCCATCATCGAGCCCTGACTCTGGTGAGATCCACGGTGCATAATCGTGTTGCAACACTTCTCCGATGATGCCTGAGCTTCAAGCATCATTCGAGCCTATCAAGTGAAGACCCCGAAGTCTTAGGCTTCTATCTCATGCTTCTGATTCCAACTCCGATCACTTCTTCATCTCCAGGTGATCCTTGGTTCTTTGCCTCTTTGTGATTTATCCTATTTAGTTCATTACACACTCATGCACACATATTTGATTTGCTCTTAACCATCACCTTACCTCCCCGATCTTCCCTGGCCAATCATGGTTTCATCTCCTATTCTCTACACCTCCAACCACCTCTCTCTGCCTCCTCCTTGCACAGGAGAAGGATCCACTATGGCTATAGTTTCTGCCACCCTCGACAGCCCTCCATTTCACCTCCTTTAGATTCCAATAAACGCATCTATCAACTAACCCATGCAGGTCCTTTTGTTGGGTCAATGATTGAAAGTATTAAAGTGCCTTCGAGCCGAAGCTTCTCCTCTGACAAGCATCCATCGATTCATCACTCCAACTGTTGTTGAGACTCCTCCAATCCTCTACCTTCTTTATCAGGATATCCTCAACGACCTCGGAGAGCATAAGAGGAGCTCCCTAGTGTCTGTCGGAGCCCAACCACACTGCCACTACTCACGAAGGAGCATTGGGAGCAGCTATCGTTGGCTCAAATCCATCAGAATTGATCCCACTATCCTGATCTACCCTGATCTTCTCCAGTCGAGCCTCAAGCCTTTATAGACATGCACCTCACCTGAAGCACCAACTACCTCCATGTGGCTTGATCCTTCTTCGAGCACCGAAACTAGGAGTGCACGCACCCCTCACATGCTGACTAGAGATTTTGCAGCCGAAACCTGATGAGTTCTTCAATTTTTAGTTCATTCTAGTCGTATGTGCCCCACGTGTCTGCTTGGGATTTTTGCACTTAAATCCCACCATGTCCTCTAAATTGCAAATCTATCCCCATGTGTAGAATATTTACATATAAGGCCATAATAACTTTCGTTATTTACATTTCAATCTATTTTGGACCTTTATGTGATGTTTTATTAGTTATTTTAGATGTTTTATTTGTATATATGCCCCTGGATTGTTTGACTAATAACTTGAGCATATGAACTTTGCCTTTAATTATTTTGCTCTTGTTGGAATCATATTTTAATGCTCTTCATCATAGTGTCGTGTATGTTCTAATTTAATGTGCAATTAATCATCAAATTATAGAATAATTTTCTTGCTTCTCGTATGCTAATTAATTTATCTTAAATTCATTTTAAATCTTAAATTGGATAGTACATCTTAGGCAACTTGGCATAATATTTCCTATTTAAAATGAGTTTTAAATGACTTCAAATTAAATTTAATTTAGGAGCATTATTTGTAATAACGTGTTGTGTTGTTTTATCATTCCGTTTCATTTTGTAGTATCATATTAACTTACATATAAAAAGAGTTTTTAAAAGAGCATGTGTTCATTTATATTGACCTAGATTTCATTAGATCCCTTAACCAAAGTATTTAATACCTGGTTAGATAACTTAATGGCTCGTGTCCATGTGTTTGACCATGTACTTATCCAGGTATAAATAAATTACACCCTCTTCACAGAGGTTATTTAACGTGGTTCTGATCGATTCCTAATTTGCTCATATTACAACGATACGATCTGGACCTAGCCATTTAGCTGTTAATCAAATGGCACCGTTGCCAGGGACAGAATTTTTAGGCCATTTAAATAGGTTTAAATTCATGATTAAGTGATTTTTAATGTTCTTTAGGTATGTCTTCTTCTGTTGACTGTACGTTTCTGTTGACTTATTGTTTGTTATAATTTATGTTCTGTTTTATTTTTAGCTTGGTATTTCTCCTTGATTACATCTAACCATAAGCCGTTTTGGCAGGGCCCCCTGAGCCAAACATGATCGAAGTGATACGGAGGCTAGGATCTTGGAGCTCTAGCTGAGAGAGTCCACGACAACTTAATTAGAAGAGAGAGATAACTATCTTGCGTAGTTTAGTCTAATCGTAGCATATTATTCTTATAAATTAATTGTCACTTAATTATTCATTTATAGCGGTTCTCGATCGAAAAACCACAAGTTTAAACAAGAGACATTAACTCTATTATTATTGTAGTTGTCGAGACATGTTTCACTCTTGACCAAAGAGTGGGGACAGAGTTAAGGATAGACACATGACTCTTAGAGCTATCTTAGGTCAAATTCGTCCGTGCACGTGTAACTTAGGCCACCCAATCTCATAAGATTCACTAAGATATGCAACTTAGATCGTTCTGATTAGCATCAAATTAAATCAAATTCTTTCCCACTAATAGAACTCATGTTTTAGGTGCATTTTTTCAACTTACATGCATATAGTATAATTTTTAAATTCTCTTGCATAATACATGGATAGTGTTGGGATGTCTGTAAGTATAAATTCTACTTGAGCATTCATCATAATTTTTCGACTGCATTCTGTTTTCTGACTCCTTCCTCTTGAGTTTATAACTAAGGATTACAGTGAAAAGGGACTGACGTTAGGAGATTGATTTGATGTACTCACATCAATTAATCAAGTGATAACCATCATTAAAATCAGGATTGTTAAGCAAGATGACATAATTTAACTTAGAATAAAATGCACCTTGTCTTATGAGAGAGTAATCTCCTCATTGCTCGCATGTACTAAACTCCACACATAGTGGGTGAGGACGCATCCCTAAGGATAGATACCAAAACTATGGACTTGCACCCTAAGTCTCCACTTCCGACTCTCGTGGATTTGGGAGTTGTAAGTGCTCGCCTCTGACTTTAGAGACATTTTGGTGGTGTAAGTGTGCTAGTATCTTTAAGGGTGTGATATTGAACAAGGCAACCCAAGCAGATCACCCTTTTATTTGAGAGCTAGCAGAAGCACCAGTAAGCAGCATGTGTCTCACTATGAGAAACTCACTTTAAGATTGTTCTATCACCTATTAAAACTTATAAAATAAATCGGTCGAACTCTTATGGCCTTCTCACATGAAGTTGGTGAAATTAAGGGGTTTGTGTTGTGTTTGTTTTGTGTTATTTTATTCATGCACATTTCAAGTGCCTTCACGTAAGACCTCATCTCCTTGATTCAAATTCATGCTCTATTTCGTATATTCTTGAAACTAAATATGAGTATTTGGACAAATATTTGTTCAGAATTTATGAACTTGTCATTGAAACACCCAAATTCTATGTCTTTTGAGATCCATGATACCTCACTCCCTGGACCTCCCTAGAATCATGATGACCCTCTTATTGAGTCCATGTTCACTTCTTTATGGTATGTTTACACATCGGCCAATCCCTTTTTTCTTCCATTCTAACCGATGATGAGCTTTACCTCCGTGAATGATGAACCAAATTTTTCTCCTCTTTTAATGATACTAAATTGTAGTATAGGAGGTGGAAATCAGATCATCAAAGACCATACTTTTGAATATGTGGAGATTTTAACTTGGTAACTATACAAAGGTTGAACTCATGGAACAATTTTCTTTAGTTGCATGGTTTCAAATTAATCTAATATTCTAATTGTTTCATTATTAATTTCTATGTTCGAAAACAAGGCATGTAAAAAGAGTTAAAGATACATAAAGAAAACAAAATAGAGAGAACGGAAATAGAGAAAATAATATGTGAATATATCTCTTTTTATCCTCAAGATGTTATTCAATTACCTCCCAAAATAATTCACAGATCTAAGGGAAAAATCAAAAAAATATCGTTCAATTCAAATCCAAGCTTGCAGGTGATCAAATCATATGACCTCAATCTACAAGCAATAAAATATTTCTCTGAATTTAAAGCCCTTAGCTTCCTCGAATATAATTTTAAATCACATCATTAAGAGTTTAAATAATCAAGCCTCCATAAAGAGTCACTGCATAGAGATCAATTGATATCAAAATTTAATTGCAAAATTATGCCTATTTAAGCATGCACGGATCAATATACTCTTCAAATGACAATTTATTTCAATAAGCCTCTGATATATTCACCAACTAATATATAATGAAAGAGAATAGAGCAAGATTTAAAATTACATGATATGTAATTTTTGGATGAAAAGTGAGAGAGTTATGCAATAAACAAGATCCATGGACTTAAATATAGATAAAAATAAACTTTTCATGCAATTAAGTCCTTATGTAGAAGCTTATCTATAAATAGCTAAAGCTGGAGGGGTCATTGTGTAAATAGCCCAAGCAGGGGCATATGCGTGATTCTTTGGAATATAGAGGACACCACTACAATTGTCCCAATGTCATGCACGCGACACGTGCAACCATGACCTCTTTGTGAATCTGGAAACCCGGATGAGTATGGGTGCAAATCCTTTGCCCACACGTAAGGGGCACGTGGGGTAGAGGTTCGGGTCTTCAACCTCCACATGGTCGCTTCTAGTAGCTTCATTCCACCTAGGGATGCAAACGGATGCGGATATATCCATATCTGATCCGTCACCGTATCCATTTTATACAGATTTTGACATCCGTATCCGTATCCGTTTTAAAATGGATACATATATGGATATTATTTTGATATCCGCAAACATCTGTATCCGTATCCATATATCCGTTTTCATATATAAATATAGTCGCAGATTTATTTTTAACCATATATAACATAATTCTCTACCTCCTTTTACCATATTTATATAATTTTTATAATACAAAGACATTTAGTAAATTAATATCATGTGTTTTCCATCCAATTCTTATATATTTAAGTCAAATCTATAGAGTATTTCTAACATTACTCATGTGCGATCAATATCCGTTTTACATCCGTATCCGTTTTCTAAGGATATGATAAGATACTTTTAATATCCGTCAATATCCGTATCCGCATCCGTATTCGTATTAAAAAACGGATAAGGATGTGATAATACCTATATACCTATCCGTATCCGACCGTTTGCATCCCTAATTCCACCCGATGTCGAGCGATTTGGGTGGCTTACCTTGGATGGTTTGGATTCCACTTGGAGTTCGATCCGGTGGTTGGAATTTGGGGGTGGATCAATGACTGATGAAGCCTCTACATGATTGATCGAAGGATCATGGGAGCTCGTTATCCGGCCATTGTACGAAGATCCAATGAAGTACTTTGTCGACCTCTGCACGTGGTGACGGATAGGCTAGGATCCGAAGAACTTGTCTGAGCTACCACCGTGGTCCTTGAAGCTAGCAAAGGGACCTGGAAAGTCGAGGAGGCTCTAACGAAGGGGTTGTGACATCCCGGAGCTGCTGTGAAATGAGAAGTGGTGAGGCGACACTTGGTCATCGGAGGTGGAAGAAGAGATCAGAGCTGGGTTGCTCCATGTGATCAATGAAGGGGAAAGGGTCCTGCAGGTTTTAAAAGAGAGGGTGAGTTGAAGGGAGATGAAATGTAGGTCTATTGGCGTGTGAAGAGAGCGGAGACATGGAGCTTTTGGTATGTGCAAGACCTCGAGGTGGAGTTGCAGTGGAGAGGGGTGTGGAGAAGGGAAGTGTGATCGGGGGATGGTGATGAATTGCCATTCATGCATATTTATTCATTTATTTTAGGCTTTAATCCCTAGATAAATTCATGTAAATATTAATAACATACTCGACTTAACACATGTATATCGATCTTTATACTATATATAAATACATGTATTTAAAACCTAAAATGAAGGAATAAATAAAAGAAAAGAAAAATAAAGGAAGTGTCCTAGACACTGACTGACCCTGACTCCCGAGGTCAAGTCAAACCTTGACTTGGTCAACAAGGAATAGAGTAGGGGGAGATAGGGTAGAACGACCACATAAAAACAAGTAATAAAAACCTTAATTCTTTTGTCCATATATCGAAGACCCAGTTTATTATTTATTATTGGGTTTTTATCACTTGTTCCCCTCTGAGATATCGCAATATCAGTTATGCCCCTATCTTTTTGGTAATATCAGTTGTGCCCCTCACTTCTTGCTATTTTATTACTTGTGTCCCTCGGGTTAGTGACCGTCCATCCACAGTGCAAACGAACGTTAACTTTGAGGACATAAGCGGAATTAATTTAAAAAAAAGGGTTATATGGTCCTTTTACACCCTCTTCCTCATCCTCTTCTTCTTCCTCCTCCTCCAACCTCCTCCTCCTCCCTCCACCCCGCCCTGCCCCGCGCTGCCCAGCTCCGCCCCGAGCTCCCCGCACCTCCTCCCAGCCCGTCACCCCTACCCCTGCCCTGCACCGCCCAGCTCTGCCCCGAGCTCCCCGCACCTCCTCCCAGCCCGCCGCCCCCGCCCCTACCCTGCGCCGCCCAACTCCACCCCGAGATCCCCGCACCTCCTCCCAGCCCGCCACCCCCGCCCCTGCCCCACGCCGCCCATCCCCGCCCCCCAGCCCCGCATCTCCTCCCAGCCCGCCGCCCCGGCCCCTGCCCCGCACCGTCCAGCCCCGCACCCCCTCCTAGCCCTGCACCTCCTCCCAGCCCGTCGCCCCCGCCCCTACCCCCTCCCCTCCCCGACATCGTGCTCCCTCCCCTGGGCCGCCCCCTTCCCTCCTCGACACCGCCTTCTGCTCCCCCTCCCCCCTGGGCCCCCCCTCCTTCCGTCGCAGTTTGCCCTGATCTCCTCCCTCGAGCTCCTCCTCCACCCCTAATTTTGTTTTGACCATAATACCCTTCTTAGCCACACCATGGTTTGAATAAACCATGGTTATTTTAATTTTTTGACGATCAATCTGACGGGAGGGCACAACTGGTGACGGAGAAAGAAGTGAGGGGCACAACTGATATTACTAAAAAGATAGGGGCATAACTGATATTGCGATATCTCAGAAGGGCACACGTGATAAAACCCTTTATTATTTATACATAAAATCATAAGCTCTTAACATAAAACTAGATAAAATTATAAATAAAAATACAAAATTTATTTCATGTAAAAATAATGCACAGTGTACCCGGGATACACAGAGTAAAAAGCCACAAAGAAAACTTCTCAGACATGTATATTCTCCATACAGTCTCAAAATGCACCAAAATCATCTTTAATTATATATACTTTTAATAATATATTTAATGAAGGTAGTTTCATTTATTTTGGAGTTAAGATGCAGAAGTTGGCTTTCGGGTCCTCATTGTGTCATATACATATGTATTATAGATTATATATTTTTCCTTTATATATTTAACATTCTTTTATTTTATAAATTTGTAAATAACACTTAAACTACATCCGCATAATAAAATTAAACTACATTCACATAATACTTAAACTACATAGGTAATATGCCTATAAAGTACCTATCATATGTGTATATATTTTTATTTAAGTACACAAATAACTTCAGAAAAATAAAAGGAAAATATGTACTTATGTAATTAAATATAATGTAAATATTAAAATTATGTATGTAAAATAATAAATTAGCATAACATGAAATAAAAATAAAACAAGGTTTATATAGGTATTTATACCTATAAATTACATGTAAATATCAAACTTAACCAACAACATGATAAAAATAAATAAACATCACCAGAAATAACTTATTAATTATGTAACATATTTCATGTTTAAGTTTTTCAAAATAAAATCATTTTCTATTTTAATTTTATTATTCTTTCATTTATTTGTCTAGTTTGTCATTTAGCGCCTAGTGGTACTGACGTGGACCAATCCCGTGCTGCAGACTGTTGACCGACCCCCTCCTCTCTGCTGCCTGTCAGACCTTGTTGGTCAATCGACTCCTCCATTTTCTCCTGTGATCTACATTGCCCATTTGGGCCCGATTTCTTATTGAAACCTAGAGATCATATCATCCTCTATCCCACAAATTATTTTTCTGTGATTTTTGTCGTGCGCCCAAGCCAGAACCCCAGTTCAATTTTCCACCTTGGCTACAAATAAGCTTCGACCTTCTCCTTCGATTTGTTGATCACTCATTGCTTCCCTAACCCCCTTGAACCCCTGGAGCACTTCGCCTTGGTAACAAGAAGGCTGGGCGTAGTTCTTGGGCGAGGTTGAAGGAGGGGCGTGCATCCACCATTGTCGGAATCACCTCCAGTGAGGCTCTTCTCCATCGTTTCCGACTGTGGTGAGCTTCTCCTTTCTCGTGCATTTCATTTCTTAGTGTAACAATAATGTAGATATACTTTCAATTCATTTGATTTTGCCGTAAATCACTCCAAAATACCAAAAATAGATCCTTGGGAGCTTGGAGCTCTGGCACTTAGATCCTCTCATACACACTCACTCCGTCGCCTTTTCCACCTCCACCCGCTTTCTATCCACTTCTTCATTCCCTAGATCACTCCAGCCCCCCTCCCGATCTTGCAAAGATCGGGTCCGACTGGGTCTCCTCCATCACTTCGCCGGAGACCCTCCGACTCACTCCATTCCATGTTCTCTCTACATCTTTTTTGGTTCTGAGGCTTCTCCTTCGAGCCCCCGTGCTAACCATGCATGTAGCGAGTGATAAGGACCCCGTTTGGGGGTTCTCTGTTAAGCCAAAGATGCTCCAGGTCTGTCGTTCTTCTTCGACCTCTAGGATCCCATCGTTGGGTCCTATACTTCATTTGGATTGTCAGTAGCTGTGGGTCCTCTCCAGGAAGCTTCTCAGCCTATCAGCACAGCGGGAGGAGGTTGGAGCAGCTCAAGAGATTCGATCTAAGCTCGTCGTGTGCTTGTTCTTCCCATGTTCTTCCAGCTTATGCCTCTGCATTGGATAAAGAGAGTGCCCGACGCTCCAGTTATCGTTGGATCGAGTTGTCTTGCAGCCATCAGATCTATCTAAGGATTTTATCTCCACCGTCCAACCATGAAGTGGTACCGACCACTGGATGCGCGCCACGTGTTTAAGTGAACGGATCCCAGCCGTTCCCCCCGCACAATAAAGGGTATTTTGCATATGTTTCCCTCACATTTTTTGTATTTACGTTTTGGTCATGTAATTATTTGTTATAGTTTAAAACCTTGTGGTTATTCTGCACTTGGAACCCTATAGTATCTACTATTTGCTTTTTAGTCCAGGCTACATCACTTCACGTGTCATCCCACATGAGGGTTTTTGTGGGTAAACTGCACTATCTGTCATGTGGTTTATGGGGGCTTGTTCGGAAATGTTGAAACTGTTTTTTTTGAAAATTATAATTTAGACCCTGTCAGTATATACTAAAGTTATAATTTATTGGGAATATTGCTTGAATGCCCCTGGATGTTTGTTTATTTGCATATATGGCCTTGCCAAGCATTTCTGTATTGTGAAATTAATTGGAAAATTGTGCTTAAGCCCCTGAACTTTGGGTATTTGTTGCAAACACATGCTTTAAGTTTCAAAAATTTCACATTAGTCCCAGTGCATCGTGTTTAATTGTTTGATATTGTATTAATTACCTAATTAACTCCAAAAATACTAGGAAAATTAATTTAAATACCTTATATGATATTATATTACCTATAATTTTATTAAGGTATTTAATTTTATTTCCTAATTTAAAATTTCAAAACCACTTATATTTTACTATTTTAACTTGGAAAAACATAAAAAATAAAATATAGCTCCAAAGATTAAAAAATTAGGGTAGGTGTATTTTATCGTCTCCTATCACATATCCAAATCTCATAAAAAATACAAAATAAGAATCTTAACAATTGAAAAATACAAAAAAACTTAAAAAATTTACAAACTTGTAGAAAAATCAGGAAAATATGCTCTAAAGATTGAAATTTTCTTTGTTTTATCTCTATACAAAAAATTCAGTTTAGGCCCTTTTTGATCTGATAGAAATTTTATAGGCTTATTTGAAGTTCCTACTTTTTCTATTTGTTTTATTTTTTATTTTTATTTTTAAAAATCCAGAAAAAACTTAAAATATAATAAACATAGAAAAAGATAAAAAAACCCAAAAAATTATTTGGCTTATTTTGACTTTATTTGTTACATTTGAAAATCCAAAAGATCTTCCTTTATATCTCTTTATATATCTAACACATATATCTATATTATTATCATCTATTTATTATTATATTTTATTAATTAAAAACATTTTCAAAATTAAAAACCATAATTTATATAATTAAAAGTCAAATAAAAAGTATAAAAACCTAAAAGCCCACAAAAATACATAAAAACCTATTTGGGTTGCGAAACCAATAATTTTGTGCTTGATTCCTTGAGTTGAGTTTCATTTTTGTAGTTTATCCCTGTTTGCTCCCATGGAAAACACTCTACATGCTTTCCCATACACATGTCATGCAGAGTTAAATAAAATTCACAACCCACGCACTTGTATGATCTCCTTATACATACACACCTGTGGGTTTTGATCAATGTTTGATCGATTTGGTTGATTGATATTCTAGTACTGAGAGTGACGCTGATACAACGATTTTTGGATCCGACTTGTCAGACACCGCATGCCATCTAAAATCGGGCGTTAGGAATTCACACATCTTTCATACCGTTTTGATTCACAAAACAGATGAGTCAACGAAGATGAGTGGTGTGAGGCAGAGCTATCCAGACCCTCAAGAGGGCCAGAGAGATGCTGATGTGGGTGTATGAAAATAGAGAAATTAGAAAGTGCAGAGATGGCGGAGGTACCTGGACCGAGTGAAGGACGGCGGAGCTGATAGATGTGATGAAGAAGCAGAGCAATTCATGGCCTGGAGTGTTTGGTGATGTACGCCACCTGAAAGAGGAGCATGAAGCTCCCAGAGGTTCTTTGCTCAAGCTCCCTGGCGATGGAGGACACAAACTCTGCAGCTCAGAGAAGCTGCAGCACAACAGTGGAAAGTCGACCGCAGATCACACTTATCTCCTCCCCGTAGTTGCTCGGAGATGAAGATTCCCTACAGTTGTCACCTGGAGAGAAGATCTGAGCCGAGGGAGGGAGATATCAGTTGGGGGATAAAGGGGACAACATGAGTGAGGGGTGATTTATAGGAGGTGGATCTGGGGGAGTTACGACCAAAGAGGGTGAACTAATGGGTAGGTGAAGTTGAGGAATGAATGTGGGTTACGTGCAGGGTAGAGCGATGGTGATCGATGGGGAGGAGAGGATGGGATCTGAGGTAGAAGGAGATGGGGTCGTGGGTTTTGGCATGTAACGGTCACGGGGGTGGTGTTGACTAGGGTCAACTCAAGGTGGAAGGTGATTGGCTGGAATGTGCTGAATGTGCGGGAGAGAGAGAGAGAGTGGGACAGGTGAAGTGGACGAGTCAGTGGGCAACGCATGGCGCAATGGTTGACCAACTGGTTATTCAATGAAGAAAAATAAAAAAAATTGGATGAAGGGTCAAATTAAAAAGTGGTCAACATGAAAGTTGTTGATCTCAACGAGATCTACAACTTTTATGATGGACCCAAAACCAAAATAAACCATATGTACAAAAATACAATTTTTATATATGTATCAATAACCAATTAATCCCCATTATTTTATGTTTTGTAACTCTTTTTGTATTTTTATTTAGGTTCTAGTTGATGATTAAATTATATACAATGTATACATGATTAACCTATTTTTTATGAATTTTTAAAGGTTAAAAAAAGGTGAAATAAAATCATCAAAGATAAAAGATATACAAAAGACAAAAGGTCAGATCTTTTTTTATTCTTTTAATTTTATGCTTTTTATGAGTTTTGTTTGTCTATTATATTAATGAATTAAAGAATATAATAGAAGAAGAACTAAGATAGAAAGGTGATGTTTTACACATAAAAAAATATGCTTAAGTTAGGCAAAAATCATGGCCATTTATTTATATAATTTAGTCCATATTTCATGTTCTGTCAATGAATGTTAGTTAATCTATTTTAGGGGATTTGATTAGTGAATTAACAAGGGGATTTTGCTAAGATATCCATATAGAATAGATGAATCATGGATTCATCGCCCCCCATACTTAGATCTTTGCTCATCCTCGAGCAATTTCAATGATTTAGAAGGTTGAATCCCCGACTGCGTAAGTGTGAACACGAGACTTGAAGATGAGTCCGCAAGTTTCAAGTGACTTCTTAAATCTATGTCTAACCAAGTCTAATCCTAAAAGAACTCAACATTTCTAATTATCATACTCTCCAAGGATACATGTATACATAATGGGTATGAGTTTAATGTGTTGCTTTCATTCTCCTGTGTAGAGTCTTTGCTTCGCCTGGAGCCCTAGTTTAAGAGGTTCTCTAAGGTCCCAATCCTCAACTCTAGTCCAATGACCGAGTTTCCCATTAATTAACAATCTCTTTAGTTGTATGATTTGAAAGTGTAATGGTGATCAAACTAGTTATGGAGGAATTAGGATTGTATCATTTCTTTTCTCCTCTCATTGTAACAAGGATCTCTCGCGTGCCTTATTGTACACACATGTATTTTTCATTGTGAATCATGCCTGTCAAGAGATTTCAGAGTCGTCAGCACTTGTTTTCCTGAGAATGCATCGAGATGTGTCTCTTTTGAGTATCTATTATACCTTCGACACCCAGACTTGTATCACTATACGATGCAGAGCCCTTTTCGGGTGCTCGTTCGACTCCTATGGCCTAATAGCTTTGCTCTAAATGGACACTTTAAAAAGGTTGGGAGCACTCTCCTTTGATGGAAGTTCTTTTGAATGTAATTTTGTAGTGTGAGAGCTTTTCTTTCACTTCTTTTATTTTTATTTTTGGCTAGCTCCACTACTTTTATCAAGTTAACGTATGATGATCTACATTTTTAAGGTTTTTAACACACATACACCTAGGTTAAGTCAAGATTAGTATAAGAACCATGTCCCCATAATGGCTTATGTGCTGACATTCAGGTTTTGTGAAGTGACCCTCAATCAAGTCCCATCCTCAATAATCAAATTCAAACTCAAGCCTCTCATCCTAGTTCTTCAGGCGAAACATTGACTCATCACAAAGATTACGTCATCACGCAAGTGTTGTGCTGTTCATTTTCCTCTAAGATCTTAAGATTTTATATGAAATTAGCATATATATCTTTTATTAAGGATGTTGAGTAGTTAAGTTTTAGGACCCTAATGGACAAGAGTGACGAGACTCGTATTCAAGTGTCACTCTAAACCAAGTAGTCTGGACTATACATGTATTGTATGGAATGAAGGGGCCAGGATAAAACCTTAAGTTAGTTATGTAGTTTTTTTTGAGTTGAATAATGACTGCCATGAACTTATATGGCTAGTTACATCTACTTTCAGTCAGTATCAGTGTAAGTACGGACCGTAGAACGTCTACCTATTTTACTTGAGGGCAGTGCCTTATGCATTGTCCTTTAACCACCTGATTTGCAAGAGAGACCATAGTTCCCTCACTGAAAAGTACTAGTCATTTTTAAATTCAATAGTCAAAATTGACACTTAGAAAAAGTTTTTATTTTTTCAAAAAGTTTGTTATACCCCCTTATTTTTGACAAAAAAATTCAAAACAATCATTATATAAAAGTTTTTTGTATAGCATACATAATATACACACAACTTACCTATACCTAATTTTTGATTTGAAAACAGTTAAAGTACGAGCTATGAGTAAAGTATATAACATATGTATACCCCCTATACTTAGCATGTGCTATGCCCCCATGGCACAAAATGGAATGAAGTCATAGCTCGTATACATCATAGGTGAGTAAAAGAATGAGGAAGTCAATGCCCCCCCCATACTTAGACTTTTAAGGGCCTAAAATAGAGGAAGAGCAAGAAATAAGGTGGTCGAGGTTGATAAGAAAGACTAGAAATAAGGTATACACAATGATATCGGTCCCCCTATAGTTAGGCTCTGATCAGCCTAAATATGGACAAGTACACACAGGTGGGGGATCGAATAGCTCTGAGATGGATATACAAGTGATCGGCTGAATATTCTAGTTGCGAGGGAGAGGATGGCAACTTCAACAAGGCTTCACGCGGTATGGTTTGATCTTTCATATGACTATGTGCTCCATGTGAATCATATCTGCTCGACTTGGACCAACTGCTCATTTGACTCTATAAAGTATTTCAACAACTGTCAATTGACTAGGGAAGTGTTTGTACCATCTGTTGTCTCAGAAATTTCAACACTGGCATTGTTGTGTGCTTCCATAACGATGAATGGTCCCGTCCATTTTGACTTTAGCTTACCTTGGAAAATTTTTAACCTTGCACAGAATAACCATACTTTCTGCCATAGGACAAAGTTTTTGGTCACGATGTGTTTGTCATGCAATTTCTTCACTTTGTCTTTGTAGATCGTGTTGTTTTGATATGCATGGTTTCTGATTTCTGTCAGCTCATTCAGATCCATATCTTTGTTCCTCTTACCTGGGTGATGATTCCAATTGATATTTCTGATTGGCCATTCTGATCTGTGAACTAATTCCGTGGGCAAATGACATGGTTTTTCAAAGACCATTTTAAACATGGGTGCCCAATGGGGTCTTGTAAGCCGTCCTTTAAGTCCATAGAACTTGATCCATGAGTATGGACTAGTTCTTACTATCAGTGCAGACCAGCTTTTCCAAAATTTCTTTAACTCCATGTTTGACACCTTAGCCATGCCAATAGATTATGGATGGTAACGACTAGCAACACTGTGCTCAATGTCGTAGTCCCTAGTCAACTTATTCACCTCTCGATTGACAAAGTGGCTACCCCTATTGGATATTAGTACTTTGGGAATCTCAAACCTCAAAATAATATGATATTTCAAAAATTTACCAAAGGTCTTGTTGTCTGTGGCTCGAGTAGGGATAGCTTCCATCCACCTTGATAAATAGTCTACCACTAGAAGAATATATTCCAATCCACGTCTGTTAGGGAATGGGACCATAAAGTCAATGCCCTATGCATCGAATACATCATAAATGATCACTGGTTGCATGAGCATGAAATATTTGGGATCAATGGTACCTCCCATTCTCTGACAGACTGGGCAGGACTTGACAAAATTGTAAGCATCCCTAAACATGGTCGACCAATAAAATCTACATTGCAATACCTTCTCTATGGTCCTCTTCCTGAAATGGTGTCCTCCTGCTTCCAAGGTATGGAATAAAGTGAGGACACTCTGGTATTCCTCATGAGGAATACATCTTCTCTAAATACAATCCGATCCTTCGAAGAAAAGGAACATGTCCTCTCAATAACAATGTCTGGATAGTCGGGCAATTCTGTTCTTGGACCAACCCTGGGGAACTTTCTTGGAGACAAGATAGTTAACCATGTCAGCATACCATGGGAGAGAGTCAATAACACAAATTGACTCTGGGAAGGATTCTCAGTTTGGATTTGTTTCAGGAGCTTTATTTTGCTCGATTCAGGATAGATGGTCAGCTACTACATTCTTCACTCCATGCTTGTCATTAATCTCCAAATCAAATTCCTAGAGGAGAAGAATCAATCCAAGAAGATGTACCTTTGCGTCTTTCTTTGCCATCAAATACCGGATGGCTGAGTGATATGTAAATGATGTTACCTTAGATCCAAGAAGTAGAGATTTGAGTTTTCCAAGGTAAATACTACGATAAGCATCTCCTTTTCTATCACAGTATAGTTCTCCTGAGCTGGATCCAAAACTTTACTTGTGTAGTGAATGGCATATGGTACTCCATCTCTCCTTTGTCCTAACACAATCCTTACTACAAAATCGAAAGCATCGATCATGATCTCGTAGGGAAGAGACCAGTCAGAGGCTTGTAGGATGAGAGTCTCCATGATCTTCTTTTTGAGTAGCTCGAAGGCCTTAAGACACTTATGTACTATAATGAGCTCAATAGCTTTCCCTAAGAGCTCAGTAGGCAGTCAGGTAATTTTAGAAAAAACTTTGATAAGTCTTCGATAAAATCCAACGTGCTGTAGAAAAGACATCACTTGTTTTCACGTTGGTTGGTGACTTGATTTTCTTGATCACATCCACCTTAGCTGGGTCAACCTCCATTCCAATTTTGGAGATGATGTGCCCCAACACAACGCCCTCCATCACCATGGAGTGAATTTTCTCCAAGACGTACACCATATTCACTTCCCTACACTTCTTGAGGACTTGGACCATGTGCACAAGACAATCATCGAATGATCACCATGAACGGAGAAGTCATCCATAAAGACTTCCAAGAAATCCTCAACCATTTTTGTAAATACAATAATCATGCACCGCTGAAAAGTGCTTGGGGCATTACAGAGCCTGAAAGGCATGCGCATGAATATGTAAGTACCGAAAGGACAAGTAAATGTTGTCTTTTGCTGGTCCTCGGGAGTGATGGCTACTTGACTGTAGCTCGAGTACCCGTCCAAAAAGCAAAAGTATTCCCTCTCAGCTTGTCTCTTTAATATTTGATCGATAAATGACAGTGGAAAGTGGACCTTCTTTGTCACGACATTCAAGTGCTAGCAATCCACACATACGCACCATGATGTGGGTACTCATGTCGTGATCTCTTCTCCCTCCTCATTGGCGGCAATATGAAGTCCCAACTTTTTCAGGACTACGTGTAAAGGTGCCACACACTTGGAGTCTGAGATGGGATAAATGGATCTTTTTCTATCTTGTTCTTCACCACCTCCCGTAAAATTGGATTCAACATGAGCTAGAATTCACCGGAGGGCTTGGCATTCTCCTCAAGTTAAATATGGTGTAAACAAAGAGCAGAGTTAATCATTTGGAGATCCGACAGTCTCCAGCCTATGGCCTTATAATTTTTTCTAATACTTCTAGTAGGTGGAGTTCCTACTCTTCGGTTAGATGTGTGTTGATGATGACCGAAAACTTTCCCTTAGGTCCTGCAAGAAAGGCATATTTGAGAGTAGGGGGCAATGATTTGAGCTCAAGTAGATCTATTTTATCCAAGAAATCCGGCTCTATCATTGTTGAATCTAGTTGTGCTGCTGATTTGGCTGAATACTGCGCAGTTTCTGTTGTCACTAACTGAACAATTTTGGGGGTCAAATCGCCAAAAATGAGTCTTATTTTGGTAAAAGCCACATTTGACCAGTCTTCCTCACCCTTGGATTGTCCCGAGAGAAACGAAAATGTCATATCTAGATAGACATCTGAGTCTCCAGAAGTATAGGGGGATGCATAGACGGTGTTGTCTTGAATGAGCTAGCAAACTACAACGTTGACAATGTCCACTCCATATGAGAGGGATTCTTCTACTGTGGTCGGGTTCTATCTCGAAGGCCCAACTGTCGTAACTGTGCTGCAATATGACTCAGACCTAGAAGAAGCGGACTTGATCCTGGATTCTGAATCAAGCCTCTAAAATCTTGTCTACGACATTTCTAGCTCAACATCTCCGAACTAGATCCTCTTAGAAGTGTAGTCAAATAGGGATACTATAGTCCTGAGGAAGGGTCGTCCTAAAATCATCTAAGAATCATTGGACATCCATGTCTAGGACTGTGAAGTCCACCTTATAATCATGTCCCTTGATGTTGATCATAACATTCATGTTCTCTCCCTTGGGTCTCTTAGTTGATGTATTTGAAAATTGAAGTACGTCTCTTGACTTACTAAGAGGACCCAGATTCAGATGCTTCAAAAGTGTAGTGGGCATGAGATTGATGGAGGAACCATGTCTAACAAGATTCTAGCAAACTTGATATCATTGATCTGACTAGTCACGAAGTGCGTGCCCATGTCCCTCTTCTTTCTAGGGAGCTCATTATGGATTAGACGAGATGTTGCGATAGAGAGATTATGTTTCTTTGTTTGGCTCGGGTTCTTTTTGCTGACCCTGATCAGTGTGCATCTCACCTTAAGATATTTCCTGAATGCATGATCTCTCTATCATCTCATCTAATGATGAAGTGACCTTGATATTTTCTCTGCAAATTCGTGCCATCTCTTCATCATTTTTTATTTTTTAAAATTTTCTCCTTTCCAAACATTAGAGCACGGGGGAAAGGAACTGAGTGATCAAATTCAGGGACTGAATTTCACTTTTATTGAAAAAAGAATTCTGTATAGGACTAGGATGTGGACTGACAACAAGACCTTGAAAAGAAACTGATGGTTGTTGTGGTTGGGACAACTGCTGTTGCAATGTGTCCTCCTCCTCAGATTTCTCGATTGACTTCAGAGGTGTTCGGTGCTTCGATGCGGGTAATGGCTGCCTATTCTCTTCTTCATTCCCCGAGGTGTATTTCGGTGTGGACATTGGGGCTATGTCATAGCATTCTCTTTCTCGTTCAGGCACTTTTACAGTCTTTCCGCTCCTGAGAGAAATATGTCTGGTGGCATCATGTGAAAAGATCTCATATTTAGGTAGAGAACATTTAGAGAATAATACATGATCTTTGTGTCCAAGGCTATTAGGACTAGCTTGGACCTGTGTGGGAATTGTGGTCTGTGGTGCAACGAATTTATCTCTCCATATTGAGAGCCGATTGACGTCAACTCTCATATCATTTAGCTCATCCATAATTCTCTGGATTTTGGGGGAGGATGAAGAGTAAGACCCATGGCCTTGTTTGGCCTGGTATTACTGGTACGTGTTGTTAGGACGGTACTGGCCCTAGCGCTAGTTCTGGACAGGACTGCTAGTATGGACGTTGCTACTATTGTGACTGCTGAAAGCCAGAACATGGACGGGGATTCAGAATTGAATTGGAACCCTGTTGATTGACAAGATCAAGATTATACCAAACTCTATTGATTTCCATGACTTGCGGAGGCTCCTCGTAGACTGTCCGAGCAGAGGATTCTTCGATTTTGATTTTGATGTGTATAGGACTGGCCCCCGTACCAATTGCTTTGTTTCCCTACCCATGCTTTTGAATGTAGTGGATCTGATGTATGGGGGTAGGGGGTGTAGTCAGGGCAGGTATCTGTATTTTAGATAACCTATCAACAAGTTCCTCCATCTGCTTGAGTGGTTTAAATAAGTTCTCCAGGTTAGTGAATTTGTGGAGCTCGTTGACTTTCTTATTACTCTGTTCGATCATTGTGAGTTTTTCAGCAATTATCCCCATGTCAGAGCTCTGGTCGATGGACATATTGTTTATAACCTTCTTTCCCCCCTTCTTTTGATAAGAGTGTAAGGGGTTGGGCAAGTATGCCCAGCTAGTGGTCTGTGTATGGCTTGTGTCAGCTAACTTCTCGAACACCTTCCGGATAGTGTCTTTGTGTCGGCCCATGTAGCTTCCTCCATAGGAAGCACTTACCAACCCCTACATCTATGGGTTCAGACCACTGGCAAGACTCTAGATCAACATCATTTTGCTAATGCCATGCCAATCGCATTTTTGAATTAAGTCCTTAAACCTCTCCCAAGTTTCATGAAATGGTTTGCTCAGAAACTGGGTGAAGCTTGTGATTTTTATCCTCATTTGATTAATTCTACCTACTGGGTAGAATTTCTTTAAGAACATAGTCTTGAACATAGCCCATATTGAGACCACCTCATCTAAGTTTTTAAGCCAGTATGCAACCTTATCTGTTAAGGCAAAGGGAGCAACTCTCACCCGAATGTAGTCTTGGCTAACCCTAGGATGGGATAAGTTGTCATAAACTAGATCGAAATCTCGAAGAAAAGAGTAAAGATCTTCATTCTGATTCCCACTAGACTTCAGGGGCAACGTGAGGAAATGCGGTTTGCGTTCGAATGCATCCTCGGGAGGTACTGGTCTCAGTCAATTGTATTCATTATTGATCTTCGAAAGGTATTTGTCTTCCATTGCTTCCTCGTTCATATTACTAGCTACCTAAATTTGTCCTACCTAATCTCTCATTAGTTCAATATGTTGCTCAACTGTCGTTAGTCAAGCCAAGATAGCTATCATCGGGTTATTGTTGTTCTCATCCTCATTTGGATTCTTCTTACGAGGTATCTTGTAGGATCCTGAGACTCCTAAATATATCGAGATACTATAATACGGATTAGATAACGAATTTCCAATCAAATTCGGTCTCAATATGGCTCGAGACCCGGAATTTGGTCCGGATCGCTTAATAGTTTTGTTTTCTTATTTTTAAAATTCAGACCTGATCCGTTATCCAAATTGAGCATATGAACAACTTATTACATAGTACTTGTCGCGATCTTTCCAACTGTATCAAGAACTTTCAAATCTGACATTGTATGAGGGAGATATGATCATTTTACAACTACGGGTCAGAAATCAGACCCGGATCCGTTTATCCGAACTCGGGTATAAAAGGGACATGATTAGGTCTTGATCGACCATGCCACTTTTTCCCCTACCCAAGATGCCGGAGCTCTGCCCCGGAGCTTGCTGGAGCGCCGCCGAGGTCGCCGGAGTTCGCCGTAATCAGAAGACGCCCACGTGAAGATTTCTTCGTCAGGGAGTCTTTCCTCACCTCTGCAAGGTACATATCATCCCCTCTTGCTGCCATTTTCCGCATATTATATCCTAGGGTTCGTATTGTATAGAACGAACGAATCTGGGTCGTTGTGTTTTGTCGAGGGGATTGAGAATGGTGAGAAGGATTTGTTGTGTTAAGGTGGCTGTGCATGTTAGGCCTTTGATCGCGGACAGTTGCTGGGGTGTAAAGCTTGCGTTACATTTATTTTCGGGGAGCCACATGGTGATTTTGACCTTAGTTATTTTCTCATATCATGAGTTTTATCGATGTTAGATTTGATTATATTTGATTGGTTACAATTTGGAGTACAATAGGCTTTCTAAATTTATTTTCAAGTGTTCTTTTTTGTAAGAAAGTATGTTATAATTACATGGTCAGAGAGAATGCCCCTACTACATGCAAAATGGTTCCTGCAAATTTTCTGTTAACTGTCGTTTTCATCACATGAATCCTAACAACATGTGTGAAAATGACCATCATTTGGTGCAGAACGGTAGATCTCAATTGTAACATAAGTGGGTGGGGTTGTTTACATTATGGAAATCATGCACTTTGACTTTGTTCAGCTGTGAACATACTATAGTAGGGACTAATATCAACCATCATCTGAAGTAACTAAGGTCTACTAAGGAAGAGTAACTATGTGTTTGATTCATATAGTAATTTCAATTCCACGTTGCTCTTGAATATGTTTAAATTTTTAGCATGGGGTAAAAAAAAACAGGGCTTGGAATTTATCGGAGTGACTACCAACTTGAGATGGGACTATATGGAAAATATGGAATTTGATTTAGTGATGTCTCTGATTTTGTAATCATCCAGGGTTTTTAAATCAGAAGCATGCGAAGAGAACGACCTTGCAACTAGAATGTTATTACAATTACCTTATTAATTCTATGATTAAGCAATCATTTGTTTTGAATGTGCGTGAGCACTGTATCCCTGTTACAAATGCCAACTTGTCATTAATTGCAAGAGGAACTATCACTAGTTCCATCTTAAGCTTGATTTTCTCTTCCTTACACCAAGCAAGCCACTGCTTTGACTGGTTTTCAGATAAAAAAATGGCCAGCATCTTCGCTTCATTTAACACAAGTTTGGATATGTTAGAGTATGTTTGCTTATTCTCCATGATCACCAAAGGACTTGGCTTGATCCAATAGTGAAATGTTTGTAGTAATACTCAATCCATGACCAGTAGGCAGTTGATCCTGCTGTAACAAGATCTGATTATCTAAAATTCATGGGATCATTCAGTTCTTATTGTGCTATGGGAGTGGGAAGAGCCTTACCTTCACTTTAACCTTGGTTCTTATAGTTGCTTCCCTCTTGTTGTCATCTTACATCACCACCAATTTCCACTCAGGATGGAAATATTACTACTGTTATTATTAAATTGATGTGGATATACTGTCCTGAAGCTAATTCAATTGCAGGTCATAAGTGGTAACAGCTTGAAAAGCAATACAAAATAAAATATAGTATAGAGGATAAATGGGAAATGAGAAAAATGGGAAAGGGCACATCTTCCTTTTTATTGGAGATGAGAAAATACCCTGTAGATAGGGCTGGCTATCGAGTCCAACGAGCCGAGCCGGACCCTGGCTCGGGCTCGAGCTTGGGCTCTTCGAGCCCAGCCGATCTGGATCGGGCTCGATAAGGCTCGAGTCGAGCCCCTTATCGAGCCTGGTCTAGGCTCGAGCCCAAGTCGAGCTCGTTAAGGAAAATGGGAACTTTTTGGTGGAAAAGTGTTTTGTGCGGGTTCAAACTCGAGAACTGCTCTATCTAAGACTGTCTTCCTTACCAGTAAATCACTATCCAAGTTGTGTACAAAATCGTAATTATAATATATATTGTAGCATTATATTTGCTTATAAATAATCACTAATTTTCTAATGCGTGGGCGGGGGGCAATTGTGTGGGCGGGAATGGGATTTGAGAATTGGGTCATAACTCATGACTCATGGGAGGGCCAAAGTTAGAGGAGGAAAAATTGCAAAGGACTAATCTTATTTTATTTGTATTATATATAAATATATAAATAATATATGTATATATATTCCTTATCGAGCCCCTTATTGAGTTATCGAGTCGAGCGAGGCTCGGCTCGAGCTCGGCTCGTTAAGCTATCGAGCCCAAAATTCTGGCTCGGGCTTAGCTCAATAGCCTAATGAGCCGGGCTCACGAGCCCTTATCGAGCCGAGCCCGATCTTGGCTCATCGAGCTGTGACTCAATAGCCAGCCCTACATGTAGAAGATCATGTGGGCCATTAGACTCTATAGGGAGATTTGGATCCCCAAAAGATCGATGGCAAATCCTCGTGGAGTGGGAAAACATGGAGCACCTTATCTCATCAAATACATGGAAGCCAATCGCTAAAATTTTGTCTGGCATCATAATTGGCATGTTTCTTTAATTATCTACATCCTATCCACGGTCCTATCTTGAATTGTTTCCGTTGAGACAACTTTTCCTACTTGTTAACATCTCCATCTGAACTGCTATTAGTTTTTGAAAATTGATAAGAGTATGATGAGTCATATATATACATTCTATTCACATTTCTTGGAGTTGGGTGCCAGATTATGGTCAAGAACCACATTATAAACAACGTGTTCTTCGAGTACCAGAACGGGTAAGATATAATAAAATTGGTTGGCTTAGCACAGATTAATATTATTAATACTAATTTATAGTCTTGTATCTTATTTTTTTACCTGAGCATTATTATAAGAAAAAGGGAACATAATACTTGTGACTAGAACCATGCCGATGTTCATCTTCTCTACGCAAATATATTCTTATGCCAATCTTGGTCTTCTTTGTGCTAAGCTAGCATTGCAATTGATTCTCATACAAGTTTCAAATAATTTTCCAACCGCGCCCATCTTGGGGATAGGATTCGGTCTTAGTTTCTAATCAAATTTATTATTATGGAGACAATTATGTTGGCTTGGGAGTTAAAGGCCTCAGTGACTTAGATCCTCTATAAGTATTTAAACTTAACGTTTTGAATACGTTTTCGTATTCAAATGGAAATAATGATTAGTCATGAGGTACGACTATTCGACTCAAGTTGGCTCATGCCTAGGTGATCTCATATGAATATTTTTTAGTATTAAGCTTATTGATGAAGAGAAATAAACCTCTAAGGAGAAGCATGCCTCTTGGAAACTCAGATAGAGACTTGGACAACCGTAATAACCTGTACGAGAGGTTAATGCTGCTTTAGCTCACCATGTATTGTGTGCACTGCTTAGTGCTCCTTTGACGTCTTAGTGATTTTCCTGCCATGGCGTCGAGCGGCTCTGTTCTCGGGTTGTGTGCCTTGTGCTTTGTGCCGCACAATGTGTCTTTGTGTTTTCCAACTGGCAATGAGGCCTACGGGCTCTATGCGACTCCTCTTGAAAATGTTCATTACTAATAGGGGGTGTGAGTGGTAAACCCTAAGCAACACTAAACTATAGTCCAAGCTCACCTTTCTTACAGACGTGACTTTTAGGTACTTATAGGTGTTGTCCCCACGTATAAGTACTCAGATGTACCTTTGTGAGGAAAGACACCGAGACTTATTAAATAAAAAGTTGTAAAACTATATGATTAGTAACGATTATCCATGATCAAAGGTGTTAAATCAGATTGTGCCCTTCCATCAGAAACTTTACCGATAGAATGTGGACTTGGTCAGTTTGCGACGAGTCGTGGGTTGAAATTTGAATTGGGAATCGGAACTTCAGTTTATTTAGTGAAGCAAGTGGACGTGTTGGGAACTTAGTTAGGATGCATTGTACCCACCGCATGCCTACAGAGGCACCCCAACCCTAAGGACTTCTTCTTGCCTTAGAGTCATAGTGTGAGGTCCCAAACAGACCAAGACCACAGACTATCCACGAAGCTTGGGTTACGTTTCTATTGTGGTCGTACTCTCTTATAAGTTAGAATTGGTGTACAATACATATTCATATGTGGACTGGAATTATAAGTCAAGTTGTTACAAGTCTCTTTGCTTGGGATGATAGTCCTCTGTGAGGTTTCATTTCTTAGTGGATGTTGGAAACATGGAAGTTGTTTATACTTTGTGAGTTTTCACATTTGTTTCTTGTACACTTGCTCTTTACCTTTCTAATTATTATTTTATATCCGTATTGGGCGCTTTGCTCATAAACCTATTTGCGTGAATTCGACAGGTTTACAAGAGAAGCAACCACATCGATAGGCGACAAGTGGTTGACTTTGTTGCAGCTCTTCTTTTGTGGTACAATGAGTTCCTGTCCTTCTGTATTTTTGTACCTGTACTTACATTTGAGAGACATGATGGTGATGTATGCACGTGGCTATTAGTGCATGGTGATGTATCCAAGTTTCTATACTTCCATGACATTGTATAAATTTTTGTGGACATGATGCTTTAAATGAAAATGGAATGGAAAAAAAGATGCAGTTCTTCCTTCTTTACTGTTCTCCTGCATGTTTATCACAGCTTGGTATTTCGAATGTGGAATTGTATGTTGTGATGTGTATTGCTGAGTATCATGGATCGCTGGGGGCGTCACACATCTTGTCTTCTTCACCTTCAGATAAGGAAAGATCCAAATTAGAACTTGATGTAAAAGGACAGGGGTTCTACCAAATATAAGGGCTTCTTTAGTAGGAGGAGAATTAAAGAGAGGGTTAGTCTAAGATTGACTAAACTCTGATAGAGACTTATTGGTTCTGGTCATAGGAAGAGGGTCTTCCCAAGACTAGGCAGATTAGAGAAGAGGATCATCTCGAATCATGGGATATGCAAGATCTAGAGGGTCTCGTGAAGTGTTTGCAAGATCCAAACTAAATTCCCCAAAGATGCCCACCTCCAATGTCAAGAGGAGTGGAAGAAGAGCATGAGTACAGAGTCAAGAGAGATAGAATACACAGAGGGTACAAATGTACAATCTTTGTACGCAGACAAAACAATCACAAATCAAACCCAAAAATTCACCAACTGGACACTTGTGATGGTACGTAAGAGTTCGATTGCTTATCTTTTCAATTTTAAGGATTATTTTCAAACAATATTTTCAATTATAACACTCAGTTGGCCTATAGTGACAAGTAGTCGAGGTATACTTGGATAGACTTGAAGATTCCTCACTTGAGGTAACAACAGATCAATCCTCATATATGATTTGCCACTTTCAATCACTGTTTAACCTGAGGATGAGTATTTGTAATGCCAAATCTGTCACCTACCAGATCATGTGTGTTCGAGACGATGGCCTTCGTCGAAGTCTCGATGAGATGGTACCATTCCGCCCTTGTATCCGAGTAGTAAATACTGGAGGGGGCATGGCCACTAGCAAGATAGCTTCAACAATACTTCAGAAAATCCAACAACACTTGTGGGGAGTTCCTACTTTGTGCTAGTACCGATAGGTAGCTCTCTGATCCGCACCCTCAAGTAAGGTTTCTTACAACCTAATATTCCAAGAAAACGCCTGGGGATTTGGGCTCTAATCCTTATGTGTAGCGTGCCTCGCTCAGACTGGAAGGTACTTGCATCCAATGATGGGCGTTGATCTCCCATAACAAGGGTTGATTTTATTCTAGTTAATGCAATCATCCTTATTAACAACCCCAATTTTATATTAGCTTATCACTTTAGGTCTTAGCGAGCACAAGATAATCGTCAACCGATCAGTCTCAATTCCATTTATCATAGATGAAAAATCTGGGGGGAGGAATCAAGAAAAATTGATGCACGATGGAAACAATGACGTGTGCTCAGTTAGAATACTTACAGTGCTTCCCAACGCTCTTCATATGGGATGCATATTGAAATTATTATAAATGAATGCAGCTGATAAAAGCACTCCTAAGCAGAAAGTTCTATAGCATGAAGAATTTGTTTATGATTTGGCTAAATCGAACGATCTATAGTGCATCTCATCAAAGTGCGGTGTGTCCTAAAATTTTAATCGAGCACACACAAATAAAACTATTCTACCATGAGTGCATGTCTTAGTTCTACATCAAACACACAAAACACTTGGGTTCCTGACCACACAACATGGGTCAAAATAGGCCCAAGTGTCCCCACAGTTCAGTCAAATTCACTTACAAGTGTAAAGGGTTCAAATAGACCCTTGAAAATGAAAGAAACTACAAGAAATAAAACCTAAACTACTATCTCCCACAAAAAAGAAGTAAATAATCTTCTTTACGGTTCCTTAAATTTCTCCAAAACATTTCTCTGAGCTATCTACAAAGAGAGATTATGTGGTTAGAGATTTGATGTAAGAGAAAAATGCAGGAAAATAAGAGAGGAAATTTGACACAAAATTAATATTACAAAAATTAATTAACCCTAAAATACACCATTCCCCAACAACTGTGCTATTTGATAGACCGTGTTTTCCACATCTTTTAATGATATTAGATTGTAGTGTAGAAGCTAGAAATTAGATCATCAAAGACCAACTTTTGATATGGATATTTTAACTTGGTAAGTATACTAAGGTCGAACTCAGTGAACGATTTCCTTTAGTAGCATGATTTCAAATTAATTTAAATAATTAAATTTTTGCGATATTAATTTCTATGTCTGAAAATGAGGCTTGTAGAAAGTGTTAAAGATACATAAAGAAAACAAAACAGAGAGAAAGAAAATATAGAAAATGATCCGTGAATATATCTCTTTTTATTCTCAAGTTGTTAATCAATTACCTCCCAAAATAATTCATAGATGTAAGGAAAAAATCCAAAAAAAAATTTTGAATTAAAATTCAAGCTTGCATGTGATTAAACCACGTATGCCCTCAATCTATAAGCAATAAAATATTTCTCTAAATTCAAAGCTCTTAGCTTTCGTAGATATAATTTTAAATCACATCAAAATTAGGAGTCTAAATAATCAAGCCTCCTCAAAGAGTCCTTGCATAGAGATTAATTTATCTCAAAATTTAATCATAAAATTATGTCTATTTAAGCCTACACAGATCAATATACACTTCAAATGATAATTTATTCGGTAAACGACTGACCAATTCACAAATAATATAAAATAAAAGAGAATAGAGCAACTTTAAATGACATAAAATACACAATTTTTGGATGGAAAGTGAGAGAGTTATGCAATAAACAAGATCCATAGTCTTAAATATATATAAAATAAACTTTCCTTGTAATTAAGTCCTTATGCAGGGGCTTATCTGTAAATTAGATAAAGCTGGAGGTGTTTCTGTGTATATAGCCCAAGAGGGGCATATGTGTAATTCTTTGGAAGAGCAAGGACACCACTACAATTGTCCCAAGGTCACACGTGCATCATGCGTGACTAGGACCTTTTTGTGAATCTGGAAGCCTAAAAGAGCATGGGTGCAAATCGTCCTCCCGCACGTGAGGGGCACGTGAGGGCGGAGGTTCGGGTCTTGAACCTCGACGTGGCTGCTTCTAGTATCTTCGTTCCTCCCAAGGCTAGGCGGCTCAGGTGGCTTATCTTGGATGGTTCAGATGCCACTTGAAGCTCGATCCCCTGGTTGGAATTTGGGCATGAATCAACAACTGATGAAACCTTTGTAGGGTCAATCGAAGGATCCTGGGAGCTCGTTCTCCAGTCGTCAGATGAAGATCCAACAAAGGTTGTGCTTCGTCGACCTCCTCACGTGGTGGCGGAGATGCTGGGGTCCGACGAGCCTGTCCGGGCAACACTGTGGTCCTTAAAGCTAGCAGAGGGACCTGGAAGTTTGTGGAGGCTCTGATGAAGGGACCGGTGACATCCCAGAGTTGCTGTGAAGCAAGAGGCGGTGAGGCGATACTCGATCATCGGAGGTAGAAGAGGAGATCATAACTGGGTTTCTCCAATCAATCAATGAATGGGAAAGGGTCCTCAAGTTCAGAAAATGATGGCAAGTCGAATGGAGATGGAATGGAGGTCTGTTGGCGTGTAAAGGGAGCGGAGACCTGGAGCTCTAGGTCTGAGCAAGACCTGTAGGTGGAGATGTAGCGGAGATGGGGATGGAGAAGGGAAGTGTAATTGGGGATGGGTCAGCGAAGATGAGTGGTGCGAGGTGGAGCTATCCAGACCCTCAAGAGGGCTAGAGAGATGCCGATGTGGGTGCACGTAAATGGATAAATTAAAAAGGATAGAGATGGCTGGGGTACCTGGAGCGGAGCAGAGGACGACAGAGCTGATGGAGGTGAGGAAGAAGCAGAGCAATGCCTGGGCTGGAGTGTTTGGTGATGTAGGTTGCCTGGAAGAGGAGCGTGAAGCTCCTAGAGGTTCTTCGCACTAGTGCCCTGGCGATGGTAGACACGAACTCTGCAGCTCAGAGAAGCTGCTACAAGGTCGTGGAAAGTCGGTCGCTTATCACACCTATCTCTGCCCTATCATTGCCGAGAGTTGAAGATTCCTACAGCTGTCACCTAGAGAGAAGATCCGAGCTGGGGGAGGGAGATGTCAGTTGGTGGATAAAGGGTACAACATGGGGTGAGGGGTGATTTATAGGAGGTGGATATGGGGGAGTTACGACGGAGAGGGAGAACTAATGGGCCGACGAAGGTGAGGAATGAGAGGGGGTTACATGCAAGGTAGAGTGATGGCGGTTAATGGGGGAGGAGAGGATGGGATCCGAGGTTGAAGGAGATGGGGTCGTGGGTTTCGGCGTGTAATGGTCGTAGGGGCAATGTTGACTAGGGTCAACTCAAGGTGGAAGGTGATTGGCCGGTGGGTGCTGATTGTGCGGGAGAGAGAGAATGAGTGGGATGGTGAAGTGGACGAGTCAATAGGTGACACGTGGCGCAAGGGTTGACCAGGTGGTTGACCAATGAAAATAATATAAGAAAAGAAATAAGAATGGTCAAATAAAAAAGTGATCAACATGAAAGTTATCGGTCTTAATGGGATCTACAACTTTCATGAAGGACTCCAAACTAAAATAAAATCATCTGTATAAAAATGCAATTTTTATATAGCTATTAATTGCCAATTAATCCCAATTATTTATGTTTTGTACTTTTTGCATTTTTATTTAGGTTTTAAGTAAAGATTAATAAATATATATAAAATATACATGATTAACATAATTTTATAGATTTTAAAAGGTTAAGAAAAAGTGAAATAAAACCATCAAAGATAAAATATGTACAAAATACACAAGGTCAGAGCTTTTTTATTTCTTTTGATTTTATTCTTTTTAGGGTTTTGCTTCTTTATTCCTAGTTAACTAAT
This sequence comes from Ottelia alismoides, assembly GCA_037367405.1. Lineage (NCBI taxonomy): Eukaryota > Viridiplantae > Streptophyta > Magnoliopsida > Alismatales > Hydrocharitaceae > Ottelia > Ottelia alismoides. The sequence goes on from JAZKJV010000580.1 coordinate 66,048, forward strand.
GAATTAAAGAATATAACAAAAGAAGAATTGAGATAGAAAGGTGATATTTTACACATAAAATAATAAGCTTAAGTTAGGAAAAAAATCAGGGTCATTTATTTACATAATTTTGTCCATATTTCATGATCCGTCAATGAATGTTAATTAATCTACTTTAGGGGTTTTGATTAGTGAATCAACAAGAGATTTTTGCTGAGATATCCATATAGAGTAGATGAATCATGGATTCATTGGTGAGCATGATTCGATTTCAACCTCTTCTAGCCTAAACCTATTTTCTGATGAAGGTGACAGAGAAGATTCATTTGTCATGATTCTTCTGAAGAAACATCTTGAGGATGAGGATCTTGATGACCCCTTGCAACATATACTAGCTAGGTTGGCTTCTACCGAACAACAGAATGCTCTTGTTAGAGCCTAGATAGGTCAACTTAGTGTAGGAGTTGACGCATCGATTGACACATCCTACAACCTTGGTTAGTATCAGAATCTCAATTGGTTGAGTCCACCTACACCAGATGTGGAATATGATTTGAAGCCTCATTTTCTTACAATGCTGCCAAAGTACAATGGGAATGCCCATGAGGAACCTTACGCATTCCTAAGGAACTTTTAGTTTGGTCTGTGATAACCTTAAGCATCCTAGGGTTATCCAAGATTAGATACGGCTCAAAGCCCTTCCTTTTGCCTTGGTATATAAGGTGATTACTAGCTAAAGAACCTAGGGGTAGTTGTAACTACCTACAATCAGTTCAAAAACCTTCTTTTGAAGAAGTTTTACACTTTGAGTAGAACTAATCAGATATGGATTCGCATCATGAGCTTCGCCCAATTATCTAACAAGCCATTTTGTGATACTTGGGAGAGGTTCAAGGAGTTACTGTACAAGTGTCCTTGTCATAGCATGGAGAATACCATTCTACTTCATGCCTTATTTACTGGTCTCACCCCTAAGATGCATGGGTTAGTGAGTGCTGCCTGTGGAGGCATCTATATGCCGAAGGGAGCGGATACCGTCTAGAAGGTATTCGAGAATATGGTCGATACCAACCACTCATAAACCATGAGCATGGCATATTCAGAGACCCCTCTTTCACTCTTATCCAAAGAGAGGGGCAAGAAGGATGTAGTTGATCTAGCTGAATACCTAATTCTTAACATGCGAATTATAATAAACAAGTTGACATTAGTCGAGCAGATTAACAAGAGATCTTCAAAGTTGGAGAGCTTGTTGAAGCTCCCAAAGAAGATGGAAGAACTCACTAAGAAGGTATCTAATGAAGATGCCTTCCATGTCTGCATTTTCTGCCTCTGTATACTGTACACACCATGTACATGAGCAACCGATGTCATGGCCTCAATCATCATGTGTAGAGGTCTATTCCTTTACCCAACCTTACCAGCATGATCCATTTGCTGAGACAGTGATAGAGGAGCCTCCCCATGTGTGGAGGTGAATGGTGTGTGGTATACACATGACCCTTCCACCAGACATGCAGGAATGGGGTACCGTCAGCATTACCAGCGTCCCCCTACTTTCCATAACACCAGCTTCACCATTACACATCTTCCTTCATAGCCAAGCCCTGGAGCCTACCACTCCCAACTGTAGTGGTAGTAGTATGTGTGTCAATAGACATCTCAGTTGGGCCAACATTGCCCATCTTTTCAGAGTCACCTACAACAACAACAATATTGAAGAGCCTCTAGTTACCCTACTTAATTCAACCGAATTATCGATTAAATTTAACGTGCATTCGTTGTAGTCGTGTAAATCAAGACTGATCAAAATCACTTAGATTAATGTCAAATTAAACGCAAGCGGCAATTTTTTTATTTTACTTGGGCAAGTCCAATGTCGAACTCAGGGAGACAACTTTTTCTTTAGATTAATTTGAAGTCAATTCTGATGTCACATGAGAATATTTTTTTTATTTTTATGCAGTTAACAAAATACGATGCAATTCAAGCCAAGTTTGAAGGTTAAAATTTGAAGTATGGTCAAATTAAGACAAAAAATGATGAAACTTGACTAGAGTATGAGATGCAATGAAATTAAGCTACTGCATTTTTTTGGAATTTTTCAACACTAAATGAATTAAATATAAATAAAAAATGAATGCAGGGTGGTTTTTGCAAAATTAATTTTAATAAATACCGAATTAAATCATTTTCAGATACAGAAATTAACCTAGATACTTCTATGTGAGATGAATCCAAGAAAATTATTACATTTAAAAAATGATGGATTTTGGACCTATTAAAAATCAATTAAGCAAAATACTAATTAATTCATTAAGGCCTCGTTATGCGTGAAAATGATGTGATTTTTGGGCACAAAGTAGAACTACTTAAGTTAGACCTATTATGATTTTTTTGTGATTTTTGGACAACAAATAATTTAATATGCAATTAAAGGCACACAGTAGGCAAACTATGTAAATTTCCATAAAAAGAATTATATTATATTCCTCGAAGCTCACAAAAATGCAACCAATCTTCACAATGATAGAACACAAGTTTCTTTACAACATGCAATTTTTGGAATTATAAAATGATGTTAAATGAGTGCCTAAATAACCGTGCGAACACATGGGTGTAAATGCAATCAGGAATAAAATTGATTAAATCAAAACGTGCGTACAAGGACTAAAATGCAATTACCTATAATGGAGAGGGAATGCATGCAATTTCTCCACGGAACACGTGTGCCTCACGTGACGTGCCTGATAGGGACTGAAGTGCAATTTCAAAAACTTATAGGGGCCTTCATGTAAATTTCCCAGACCGCACGTGAAAACCACGTGAGATTTAGGCTCGGGAAGTGTCGGAGGCTCGGATCTGCTTCGGGTCTTCTGCAGGCACAGACGTGCTTCGGCGTAGCTTCGGATGAGGCTCGGATGCTCTGAGCCTAAGGGGCGGGGAAGAGGCTCGGAGCTGAAGACGTGGCCAAAGATGGATCATTAGATCACAAAGATCAAACGATGGCTGGAGCAGGAGACGTGGATCGATGTGGGCCATTAGATCCTCAAGGATCTAACGGTGATTGTACGTTCACTGGGGGATTCGTGGACGAATGATGGCCGTTGGATGATCACCGAGGGGGGGGGATCCAACGGCAGCTGTAGCCTGGGTTCCTCCTCCTCCGCCACTGTGGTGGTGGCGACTTCAGAGCTCTGGTGATGGGCAGCTAGCTCCGCCGCCCTCTTCCTTGCTTGGTGAAGACCCCCGAAGGCTCCTGAGTGGCTGAGTGGAGTCGTCGAAGCTGGGCGGAGCGACCGGATGTCCTAGAAGAAGTGGGGGTGGTCTGCACACCGGAGATGAAGCTTGGCGAAGAAGCTCTGGCGAGGGTCCGACCAATGATGAAGATGGTACCTGCAAGGTTAGAAATGTGACCGAGGCGTGCAAGTGCTCGCGTGGTGAAGTCGGGGGGGTGGTCGAGGCCTTGCGAAGCGGAGTGGGTGGCTGCCGACGTGTTCCTCCACCGTGATCGGCACAACAATGTTTGGAGGTGTTGCGATAGATCGTGGAGATGAACGAAGGGGTGCATGAAGATGGGAGCTCCAAGATGGAGCTCGATCGATGGTCGCTAAGAGGCGATGTCGAGCGAGGAGGTCGGAGAAAATAAGAGAAAATTGTAGGGGAAGAAGATGAAGATCGGAGAAGAAGCTGAAGGGTTCTACCTGGGAATTGGGGCTCGACTTGGAGCTGCTAGTCATCACTCTAGGGTCGACAGGTGCTCGAGCTCGAGCAGCTCGATGGTGGAGCTGCTGCACGACGAAGATTCACTGTGGATCTCGCTAGAGAGTATCTCTATCATCGCTCGATTCTACACCAGATATCTGTCACAGATAGGAGGAGAAGAGCTCGAGGGACTCTCGTGCAAGGGCGGATAGGGCTGAAGGTGGCCGGAGGTGCTGTATTTATAGAGACAAGGTGGCAACTCCAGTGATGGGGGTGAGGTTTACGTGGGGTTTATAGAGCGAGGGAGAGGGAGTCATGGTGAGAGTGGGTGTTGGTGAGGATGAGGGGAGTATAAGCATCATCGTGGGGCGATCATCGAGTGGAGATGGTGGCGGTAATGGCAACGTAAATAGAAAGGGCGGAGATGGTTGGCGAGTTGGGGCGACATGGGCGGGGTCTTCGGGAGGTTGACGATGAACTCTCGACCGTTGGATCTAGTGATCCAACGGCTCTGAGCGGGGCGCTAAAGAAGGGATTGGATTATATCAAGGCGGTACGATCGAAGGGCGGAGGATGCACCATGTGGCAGGATGTGGTGCAGCCGCAAGTGAACGGTGGAGATTACACATGGGACAGGATCGGAGGGTAGATGTCAGATGCGGGAAGGAACGACCGAGATGAAGGTATCTGGAGAAGAGATAAAGGGCGATAAGGAAGCCATGTGGAGGAAGGAGGGTGAGGGCGCTAGCGGACAACTTAGATGAAATTTGAGATCTGATCCAAGGGCTGCGATTGAAGCAGAAATGAAGGGCTGCGATCGGAAGCGCATGGAGGAGATCAGGTGGCGTTGATGGAGTCACGTGGCAAAAGGAGGTGAAGGTGGAAGCGATCGGCCCAGATGCGATATGGGCCTTGATCCAAGAGCTGAGATTGAGGCGGGAATGGATGGCTTGGATCTTGAGCTGTAGAGAGTGATCAGACGACCAGGAAAAGGGGTCGCGTGACGCGTGATGAGTCGGACCGCGTGGCGCAACCAGAAAGAGTCACGTGGCCCAATCAGATTACTGTGAAGAAGAAATGGAGAAATGAGAGAGAAAATGACCGAATTTGGAAAAAACTCAAAACATGGAAGTTATAGATCTCGATGAGATCTAAAAGATTCCTTGACAAAATTGGAAATGAGGTCAAATGTAGTGATAAAACACAAGGGCACAAATACAAATACATACAATATACAATGGGAACCCAAAACCCAAGTTTTACATACGAGCTCCAATTTTAATGAAATTGGTCTTGTTTTTAAGGTCTCTGAATGTATATTATTTTAAAAGCGAGTAGACCTAAATCGAAAGCTGTATGAGAGAGATATATGCATTTTAATGTTCATGGTCTATAACTTGGACTCGATTTTTATTGGTCAATTTTACAAGTTAGTATTTTTTGGTTATTTTCTTGTATTAATGTTAGTAATATATTGACGAGTCGCTAGATACTAGATTTAATTCAGCTTCGTTGTAGCACGTGTACTTAGCGATTCGGTCAGAACCGAGAGAAGATCTCCGTGAAGAGTGTCTCGGCTTTAATTTATATCCCGGGCAAGTCCGGGGTCGAACTCAGGGAGGCAAAGGAACAACTTGGGGTTAATTCGAAAATAAAGATTTTAGATTTCCAATGCGGTATTTTTTAGATTTTTTTTATGCAAAAATCAAAGCAAATGCAAATGCAACTGAATAAGAACACTAAGAAATCACACAACTTAGCCAAATTAATTTTAATGTTAAATTAATCCAATTCAGCCAAATTAGATTTTTCCTAGCATCCTAGTCCAGTGATGAACACAAACATATTTTTTTGGAATTTTATGGGTTAAAATGCAATAAATAAAAATGCACACTTTTTATGGGTTTTTTCGCAATTTATCACACAAACACAATCAAAAATTATGAAAAAATTACTGGAACTAAACCATGATGCAAGGAGAGTACAGTAATTTTTTTAGAATTTTTTGACAAGTTATGAATTTTTTATGTATTTTTTAGTAGAAACAGAGTGACAGTAAGTAATTAATTTCTAATAAATCCACGTTATCAAATTAATCAAAATGCGATTTATCTCAGAAAGATATTTAGATCTAGAATCCAGGAGAGTTGAAATTTCACAAAAAGAATATACGGGGATTTAATTAAAAATCAAAAACTCAAATCACTCTACAATTTATTTCAGGCACAAAACATCTCCATTTTGAATGAAATTTGGACTGTAAGTTCATCAACTATTAAGGCATCATATATAATTTTTTTGGAATTTTTAGAGCAACTATGCGTGAGATATAAATTTAATGGCACAGAATGGGTAAACTATGCAAAGTTTCAGTTAATCATTTTTAATTAATTACCCAACTACCATAAAAATACAAGAAAATAGTCTGATGGTAGACAATTAGTTGCTCAACACCATACCACTTTTCTTTGAATAAAAAGATGCATAAATGATATCCAAATTAAAAGGAGAACATAGGGGTGTTTGTGCAAATACAGAAAACAAAATTACAAGGCAACTTATGTACAGGGACGTATTTGTAATTACATAAACATGAAAAGAGAACAGTGCAATTTTTACAATAAAAAATAAAGAAAATAGACCTTTCCTTCTTCCTTGATCCTGCGCAGGTGAAACCCAAAGAGGAGGACGACGGCGGTGGTGCGGCGCGCCGCTGGGAGCGGCGCGGCTGCGCGCGGGGGTGGCGTCGCCGCCGGCTGCGGCGGAGGACGGCGGAGGGGAGCAGCGCCCGCGGCTGCGCCGCTTGGTGGCTGCAAGGCGGAGGGGGGCGGTGCTGGGGGTGCTGCGGGTAAGGGGGGCGGCGCGAGCCCAGGAGCGGAGGCGCCGCGAGGCTGGAGGCGGCGGGGGCAAGCTCGGCCCGCGGCCTTGGCGGCTCCGCCGCTGGGGGCGGAGGATGAAGGTGAGGGGGCGGCGGCCGGCGCCGCCTACCCGTGGAAGGAGGGGGGCGGCGGGCTGCTGCCTCCTTCGTTATTTTTTTTTGATTTTTTTTTGAAATTTTTTATTGTGATTTTGTTTAGTTTTTCTGCTGTAATAAAAGATTTCTTTTTTTTGTTTTAATTTGTTTTATAATTTTTTTAATAATTTTTTTTACAGGAATGCAAATAAAAAAAACAAAGACGGTGTGGTGATGGTAAAGTGGAGATGGTGATAAAAAATGCTATGATGATGGTGCTAAACAAAAACCTTTTTTTGTTTCTTTTTAATTTTTTTAATTTTTTTAATTTTCTTTAAATGAGAATATTTACACAAAAAAGAAAGGGAGAACAAAAAAAACGGTGATGTGGAGATGATATAAAATGATGGTGGGTTGGATGTGGTGTGCTAAAAAATAAAAAAATGATATGGGATTATGATGGGTAAAAAAAATGATGGCGATCTAAACGACAAGGAAACAAGATATTTAGATAAAATAAAATAACAATAGAAACGAGGAGTAATACTTACCTGATGTTCGCCGGATGTGCGGAGCAGCTACGCTGAACTCCTGTTGTCGCCTCGATTCGATTGGCGAAATAAAAATCGGAGAAGCTCCACGAGCTCGACGGGGAACTCGTGACGCGGAGCGGAGCTCCGCGGATCTCGCCTGAAGAAGGTCGTCGCTTGAGGAAGATGATAAGCCGCTGTCACCGACACCACGTTCCAAGCTCTCTCCTTTTTCTATAAGAATGGCGGATGCGAAAAAATGAGGATGTACAAATGAATATAAAGAGAAGAGAAAGAGAGGTTAGAATGGTGGTGGTGTTGAATGGGAAGTTGAATTATTGGTGGAGTTGAATGGGAGGTTGGTGGAAGAATATGGAGTGGAATGGGAGTTATTAAAAATGGTGGAGTTGAATAGAAGTTGGTGGTAGAGAAGTTATTGTAGAGAATGGGAAAAAAATAAATAAATAATGATATAAAGTATGCTACTTTAAATACAACAAAAATAAAGAGGAAAATAAATAGTGGTGAATTTACAAGTAAATACATACAACATGTACACATTTTTTTTGTTTGCTATTTTTTTAATATGTATTTTTTTTATCTTTTTAATAAGAGATATTTACAACGAAAAAATACAATAAAATACAATAATCAAAATACAACACAATTATAACTTTTTTTTTGTATTTTTTGTAATTAAGAAAGATAAAATAAAAAATGACTAAAGAATAAATATATACATAATATACAATGTACATCTAGGTCCCAAAACCCAACTTTTGCAAACGAGCTCCGATTTTAATGAAACCACTTCCGTTGGATAGATAATTTTCTAACTTGAACTTTAAAAGTGAGTTTGGTGAATTTGGAGTTCATACGGAGCGGGAATTTAGCTTGGAAGTTGGACTTTACGGCTTTTTCTCTTTGGGATCTAGGAGCATTTATTTGAGATGAAATGTGTTTTGTATTTTTGTATTTTTATATACATTTTTATAAACAAGTTAGAGAAAGAATTAGCCAAAAAGGAGTTGAAATGAAATTATTAAAAATACATGATGTTTTGAGTTATTTACATGTATAAAACTCCTTTATTTTTGTGGCTTTTTATGTGTAATTCATTTTGTACAATCTTATATATAATAATTAGTGTATTTTATTTACAAGAGTTATTTTGATAATTTATTGATTTTATGGACATTTTTCTGGAATTTTACTCGGGGATTTTGCTAAGATTAAGATATTAAGATGATGAATCGTGGATTCATCACCCCCCTATACTTAAACTTTGCTAGTCCTCGAGCAAATAAAGAATGAATAAGTTTGGTTAACCCCTGACTCTGCATGTGAATACAAGACTTGATCCATTCAAGAACTCTCGGTTTTAGAGATCCTAAAATTCTAAGCTGAACCAAGCTCTAGTCAAAAGGTACCCAATTTCCCTAATCATCAGACTCTCTTTGTATACATATATATAAGGGATATGACATTAAGTGTTGACCGCAGTTACAAGAGTAGAATCACAACATCACCCAAGGTTCCAGTCTAAGGGACTCTCCTATGGACCCGATCCTCAACACTAGGGAATAAATCATTTCTTGCATCCAATCCACCGTCTCTTTAGTTGTCAGACTTGAAAGTGTAGATGGAAGGCCAGTTGATGGAGGGTATAGGATTGTGTCATTTCTTCTCTCCCTCTCATTGGAACAAGGATCCTCTCAAGTGCCTTATTACGAAACGCATTTTTTTGGTGTTGATCAGTGTGTCCGTCAAGAGAAGTTGGAGCCGTCTGCACTTGTTTTCCTGGGAGTACACCGGGGTGTGCCTTTTTTGAGTACCTATCGTACCTTCTACACCCAGACTTGTAGCATTTACGATGCAGAGCCCTTTTTTGGTGCAAGCCCGACTCCTGGTCCTAATAGCGGTGGTCCAAGTGGACACTTTGAAATGGTTGGGAGCGCTCGCCTTTGGTGGAAGCTCTTTTGATAATTGACTTTGTGGAATGAGAGCTTTTCTTTGAAATTTCATTGCTTGGTAGTATTTTTGGCTAGCTCCACTGCTTTTACCAAGAGTTGGCGCACACTGATCAACTTTTTTTTATTTTATCACACCCTGGCACATAGGTAAATATCAAGAGATATTACAAGAATCATGTTCTCATACTGGCTAAATGAGCTGACACTCAGGTTTCATGAAGCCTTCATTGATTTTATCCCATTCTCGAGCATCATTAAATCAAGTCCAAACTCAAATCCCTCATCCTAGTTCCTGAAATGAAATTTCAACTCATCTCATCATAACTGCAGTCGTGTATGTGAGGTGCTGATCATATTCTTAAGGTAGAGACTAAGCATGCAATATAGCACACACATCTTTCAAACTAGGGAAATGTGAATAATTAAGTCAAGGACCCTAATGACTAAGGCTGGTTAACTCAAGATCTCAAGACCTCATAAACCAAGTGTTCTTGAACATCACTAGTCTTGTGTGAAAGTGAATTGTGTCAGGGATTAAACCAACTTATTAGTTAGTTAGTTTTTTTTTTAGTTTTTGTTTTTTTTATGAATTTTGTTGTTTGTTTTTTTTTGTTTTTTTAAGTTTTAGAAAAGGTTTTTTTTTTAAATTTTTTTTAAGCAAATAAAGAAAAAAGAGTTGTTTTTTTTTAGGAATTTTTTTTACTTTTTTTTGTTTGTGTACCCACCCCATAATTATTGTATAATATATACAAAACATACGTGAAAGTACGAGGTATGGGTAAAGTATATATGTAATATATACACGTTCCCCTATACTTAGCTTGTGCTATGTCCTCATGGCACTAGGTGACAAAAAGACATAGCTCGTACTAAGCGTAGGAAAGCTAAAATAATAGAAAGTATAGAAGTCGATCCGCCCCCCCTATACTTAGGCTCTGGACAGCCTAAGTGTAGAAGAAGAGAAAAAATGGGACGGACGAGGTCAAGAGGAGAAATGATAAGTAAATACACATGGCGGGCATCGGTCCCCCCTATACTTAGGCTTTGGTCAGCCTAAGTATTGGAAAGAACACAAGAATGGAAGACCGATGGGAATGGGAAAAAATATACAAAAAGAAAATAAAAAGAAGAGAAGGAGCAAATCGGGTCACTCACCCCCCTATACTTAGGATCTAGTCATCCTAAGTATAGCCACAAAATGAAAACGATACGGAACTGGGGCGAGTGATGCGAATCATGAGGGAGGGAGGTGAATAAAGGAAGGAAAATATGTACAAGGAGGAGGAAGAATATACAAGGATCAAGAAGGTTTGTGACGGACCTTCTTGCGGGAGCGATGGGGTGGGTAGTATACACATGTGTCGCTGTCAGAATCGTCCTCTGAAGAATAATAGTTAGGTGTGGGGAACGTCCAACGGGGGTCGACACACGGCTGCTTGCTCAAATACGGCTTCAGATAAGCTGAACTAAGCTCACTCATGTAGATCACCTCATCCGGACCTGATGAGGACTCCTCAGAAAGTTCCTTCTCTGAAACATCGAAGGTAACCTTCTTAGTCGGTTTTCTAGAACCTGAAGCATCAAGAGGAAGAGGAGATTGATACGTCTTAAGGAGTTCGGGGGAACACCTCAAAGAATCAACACTCGTCTTCTTCTTACTAGATGACCGACTAGAGGATGGAGCAACCGATTTATCAAGATTGGTCAATTTGGTCCCAGTTGTCTCCTTTGATGTATGTCCTGGATGTGGTGTGTGTGAGGTTCTGACCAGAGGTTCATCATCAGATGAGTCACCATATGCATTGTAATACTCCTGCAAGGTCAGCACACGTCTCTGATAAGGCACAGTGTTCTCAGTTGGCTTGACATTGTTGTGTTCTTGTGTCGGATCATCGAAATGATCAAGGCAATCCACAAAGGTCATGTCCGACTCACTGATAGCTTCTGCTCTTGAGTCCTCTCTAGAAGCTGTCGTGGTGGTGGTGCAAGCAGTAGGTGGTGTGTGGTTGTAGGAAGTGTCTAAACCAATGGTTGTCTGGACAGTCGGTATCTCAGGTGTAGTAGAGAGATGGGACTCAACTGTCTCTCGAAGGTCGCGACTGTCTGCAACTTTACGGGTTACCTTGGAATATCGTGTGTCCTCAAAGATCGGGTGAGGTCGGAGTGCTCCCAATGCAGAGAAATCGATCTCCCGAGTCTCACAATCTATAGTTGCCTTAGCCAAGGCTAAGAACGGCTTCCCAAGAATGATCAGAGACTGGGTGAACTCTCCTCGGTGCTCAATGTCAATGATCGTGAAGTCTATCTCCAGTAGAGCACCTTGAAAAGTGACGATGACTGAAATGGTTCCTCTCGACCGTTTAATGGTCCGATCTGCCAACTGAATGATATCTCTTGACTTCTTGGCAGATCCGAGTTTGAGCTTGGCAAACACGGAGGTCGGGAGTATATTAATCGGTAAGTCATCATCGATTCTTGCATGGGTGAATGTGGTATCTTTGATTTCACAATCAAATCTAGGTAACCGCTTTACTCTGCGGCTCTTGGTTTTTCTCCCTATCATCAAAGATGTGGCCATAGACACTATATGTATCTCAGTCCTTGTTCTCTTATTGCCCGACCTTTTAGGCATCAATTTACTTCTCACAAATCTTTTAAGGTCGGGAAAGTGTTCAATGGCCATTATTAAGGGAAGCTCAAAAATCAACTTTCTATCCAATGCTTCCCTAACTGCAGGATCCAAACTTTTTAGATCTTTTCCTTTTTCAATTTTTATGGTATTTTCCGAGTTTTCAATTTTTTTGGTCTTTTTGATAGGTGAAGGAGGACTAGGAGAATGTACAGACTCTGGTTTGGAGGGAAAGTGGTTAGTAGAAGAGGGAGGTAGAAGGGACTCCAGCTGTACATGACTTGTGGTCAATCCGGTGTCTTCCAGGTTTTCAAGATCTAATCCGCAAAATCCATGATCCACATTCCTACCTGGACTCTTGATCGGTCTACAAATGTCATCCTCCAATAAGTTCTCATGACACATCATGAGAGAAGTCAACGCAATTGGAGGATACTGCTGAGAACTCGGGCTCTTATACTCAACACACCTTGACTCGGGTGTGCAATATTGGGTTGAGTATGGCCCATATGTATGGCAGTTGTTGGTCGGAGCCTCATCAGGCGGAGTTAGTAGACAGGGGGTCTGTAAATCAGTCGCATGAATCCAATCCCCTGTATATGTCGGCTCTCCGAATGGGTGATATAAAGGTTGGTCAATGTGGTCTCTATCACTCAGGTCAATCAAGTCAGGAAGATCGTACGGTGCAGGCCTCTCCATTCGGTTTGTCTGGTTGACCATGTTGTACCCTAAGGTTAAGTCGGGATGTGTGTATGGCAATTGTTGTTCTGTCCCAACTCGAGGTGAAAGTGAGGTATGTGGGGTCAACTGATTATGCCAATCATTCATCTCAGCAGTCGCTTGCTCTTTGATTTGTTCCTTGATTCCAGCAAGCGGACGAGAATATAGTGAATCAATCCAAGGTGGTTGTGGGTCAGGGGTGCAAGAATGTGGGGTAGGTGAGAAGGACGAAGAAGTGGAGAAGTCAGTCGGAGTTCTGACTTCGCGGTTGTGGTGTGGGTATGAAGAGGAATAAGTGGGTGGAGATGATCGGAATATGGTCGAAGAAGGATGACTTGGATATGATGACCAAAATTCTGACATCTTGGAAGGGAGATTGGAGAATGAAGCGGATCGAGGAAGAAAGTGTGCAAGTGCACCGAATAACACACAAAACAAACAAACACAAGAGCAAACCCTGAGTTCACCTACTCAACACAGTGAAGGTCGCAAAAGTCCGACCGTTTATCTTTTCAGTATTAATTAGGTGATAAATCAAGATATCAATCCAATTACGCAAGGCTCAAAAGTAGGTTTTGGGCACTATCCTAGGGATGCGTCCTCACCTCTCAATCAATCACAATTAGCCAAGCATACAATGAGGGTTTTACTCTCCCAAAACAAGTGTTAGTTTTAGTCAAATTTTTTTATCAACTCTGATTAGAAGTCCTGGTTTTAAGTTTGGTTATCACTTGATTAGTCCACCAAATAAAGCACGCCTAACGATCAGTCCCTATTTCCTTTTAATTTAAGTTTTAAAAACCAAGGGGAGGGAGTCGAGAAAAACCGATGCAAATGATAAAATCAATGATGCATGCCCAGTTTAGAAGACTTACAGTGATCCTCGCGCTCTACATGCGGGATGCAAGGCAGAATTGAAATTTTAAACTATATGAATGCAAACGAGAAAACCGTTCCTAGATAGGCAGTTCTATTAGCGAGTGATGAACAAGTTAAATTTGACTAATAGTCCAGCGGTCTAAGTGCGTCTCGTTAAATGTGATGTGTGGTCCTAAAAATTACGAGCACAAGCAATCAAGATAATCTAATAAAAAATTCTCTAAGAGCCGCGAGTGCAAGTCCTAGTCTACGTCAATCAACCACACAACCACGAGCGGGTCCAAAGTCCAGTCCGGATACAAACGCGAGCTCTCAAACAAGAGCCGCTGGAAAGAGCGAATTACCTAAGTTATTACAACACAATAATTATAAAAATTTATAAAAATTCTCTCGAAAATAAATTGATTTTCTTGCTCTTCAGCAGTCGGCGCGCGTCGCGTCCGTCGACCTCCGATGCACTCCAAGTTCACCGGGCCCTCGCAAGAAAAATAAGATTTATGTTAGAGAGTTCAAAAAATAAAATATATACAAAAAATGAGAAGAAAAGATAATTGCAAAAAAAAATGGAATAAATACAAGGTGGCTCGGGGGTCAGACTACCCGAGTAAATGAAAATCTAAATCTAAATTCTTAAATTAATCCCTAAGCCGTTTGCCTCCCCGGCAACGGCGCCATCTGACGAGTCGCTAGATACTAGATTTAATTCAGCTTCGTTGTAGCACGTGTACTTAGCGATTCGGTCAGAACCGAGAGAAGATCTCCGTGAAGAGTGTCTCGGCTTTAATTTATATCCCGGGCAAGTCCGGGGTCGAACTCAGGGAGGCAAAGGAACAACTTGGGGTTAATTCGAAAATAAAGATTTTAGATTTCCAATGCGGTATTTTTTAGATTTTTTTTATGCAAAAATCAAAGCAAATGCAAATGCAACTGAATAAGAACACTAAGAAATCACACAACTTAGCCAAATTAATTTTAATATTAAATTAATCCAATTCAGCCAAATTAGATTTTTCCTAGCATCCTTGTCCAGTGATGAACACAAAACATATTTTTTTGGAATTTTATGGGTTAAAATGCAATAAATAAAAATGCACACTTTTTATGGGTTTTTTCGCAATTTATCACACAAACAGCAATCAAAAATTATGAAAAAATTACTGGAACTAAACCATGATGCAAGGAGACTACAGTAATTTTTTTAGAATTTTTTGACAAGTTATGAATTTTTTATGTATTTTTTAGTAGAAACAGAGTGACAGTGAGTAATTAATTCCTAATAAATCCACGTTATCAAATTAATCAAAATGCGATTTATCTCAGAAAGATATTTAGATCTAGAATCCAGGAGAGTTGAAATTTCACAAAAAGAATATACGGGGATTTAATTAAAAATCAAAAACTCAAATCACTCTACAATTTATTTCAGGCACAAAACATCTCCATTTTGAATGAAATTTGGACTGTAAGTTCATCAACTATTAAGGCATCATATATATTTTTTTTGGAATTTTTAGAGCAACTATGCGTGAGATATAAATTTAATGGCACAGAATGGGTAAACAATGCAAAGTTTCAGTTAATCATTTTTAATTAATTACCCAACTACCATAAAAATACAAGAAAATAGTCTGATGGTAGACAATTAGTTGCTCAACACCATACCACTTTTCTTTGAATAAAAAGATGCATAAATGATATCCAAATTAAAAGGAGAACACAGGGGTGTTTGTGCAAATACAGAAAACAAAATTACAAGGCAACTTATGTACAGGGACGTATTTGTAATTACATAAACATGAAAAGAGAACAGTGCAATTTTTACAATAAAAAATAAAGAAAATAGACCTTTCCTTCTTCCTTGATCCTGCGCAGGTGAAACCCAAAGAGGAGGACGACGGCGGTGGTGCGGCGCGCCGCTGGGAGCGGCACGGCTGCGCGCGGGGGTGGCATCGCCGCCGGCTGCGGCGGAGGACGGCGGAGGGGAGCAGCGCCCGCGGCTGCGCCGCTTGGTGGCTGCAAGGCGGAGGGGGGCGGTGCTGGGGGTGCTGCGGGTAAGGGGGGCGGCGCGAGCCCAGGAGCGGAGGCGCCGCGAGGCTGGAGGCGGCGGGGGCAAGCTCGGCCCGCGGCCTTGGCGGCTCCGCCGCTGGGGGCGGAGGATGAAGGTGAGGGGGCGGCGGCCGGCGCCGCCTACCCGTGGAAGGAGGGGGGCGGCGGGCTGCTGCCTCCTTCGTTATTTTTTTTTGATTTTTTTTTGAAATTTTTTATTGTGATTTTGTTTAGTTTTTCTGCTGTAATAAAAGATTTCTTTTTTTTTTGTTTTAATTTGTTTTATAATTTTTTTAATAATTTTTTTTACAGGAATGCAAATAAAAAAAACAAAGATGGTGTGGTGATGGTAAAGTGGAGATGGTGATAAAAAATGCTATGATGATGGTGCTAAACAAAAACCTTTTTTTTGTTTCTTTTTAATTTTTTTTAATTTTTTAAATTTTCTTTAAATGAGAATATTTACACAAAAAAGAAAGGGAACAAAAAAAACGGTGATGTGGAGATGATATAAAATGATGGTGGGTTGGATGTGGTGTGCTAAAAAATAAAAAAAATGATATGGGATTATGATGGGTAAAAAAAATGATGGCGATCTAAACGACAAGGAAACAAGATATTTAGATAAAATAAAATAACAATAGAAACGAGGAGTAATACTTACCTGATGTTCGCCGGATGTGCGGAGCAGCTACGCTGAACTCCTGTTGTCGCCTCGATTCGATTGGCGAAATAAAAATCGGAGAAGCTCCACGAGCTCGACGGGGAACTCGTGACGCGGAGCGGAGCTCCGCGGATCTCGCCTGAAGAAGGTCGTCGCTTGAGGAAGATGATAAGCCGCTGTCACCGACACCACGTTCCAAGCTCTCTCCTTTTTCTATAAGAATGGCGGATGCGAAAAAATGAGGATGTACAAATGAATATAAAGAGAAGAGAAAGAGAGGTTAGAATGGTGGTGGTGTTGAATGGGAAGTTGAATTATTGGTGGAGTTGAATGGGAGGTTGGTGGAAGAATATGGAGTGGAATGGGAGTTATTAAAAATGGTGGAGTTGAATAGAAGTTGGTGGTAGAGAAGTTATTGTAGAGAATGGGAAAAAAATAAATAAATAATGATATAAAGTATGCTACTTTAAATACAACAAAAAATAAAGAAGAAAATAAATAGTGGTGAATTTACAAGTAAATACATACAACATGTACACATTTTTTTTGTTTGCTTTTTTTTTAATATGTATTTTTTTATCTTTTTAATAAGAGATATTTACAACGAAAAAATACAATAAAATACAATAATCAAAATACAACACAATTATAACTTTTTTTGTATTTTTTGTAATTAAGAAAGATAAAATAAAAAATGACTAAAGAATAAATATATACATAATATACAATGTACATCTAGGTCCCAAAACCCAACTTTTGCAAACGAGCTCCGATTTTAATGAAACCACTTCCGTTGGATAGATAATTTTCTAACTTGAACTTTAAAAGTGAGTTTGGTGAATTTGGAGTTCATACGGAGCGGGAATTTAGCTTGGAAGTTGGACTTTACGGCTTTTTCTCTTTGGGATCTAGGAGCATTTATTTGAGATGAAATGTGTTTTGTATTTTTGTATTTTTATATACATTTTTATAAACAAGTTAGAGAAAGAATTAGCCAAAAAGGAGTTGAAATGAAATTATTAAAAATACACGAAGTTTTGAGTTATTTACATGTATAAAACTCCTTTATTTTTGTGGCTTTTTATGTGTAATTCATTTTGTACAATCTTATATATAATAATTAGTGTATTTTATTTACAAGAGTTATTTTGTTAATTTATTGATTTTATGGACATTTTTCTGGAATTTTACTCGGGGATTTTGCTAAGATTAAGATATTAAGATGATGAATCGTGGATTCATCATATATACACTATAGAGTTGAATTTATGGAGTTTGGAGTTAGTATAAAATATATACAAATAGGTGATTTTTACAAGTGAATTTGGCTTCTTATTTAATGCAGATGTGAACGCTAAAATGCAGATATTATCTATGCATGCATGAATGCAAATTATGAAATATAGATGATGAAATGCATCTAATTACTCAGGAACAAAGCTCTATTTTCAACTTTTAGAGTGATGAATCACAGATTCATCAACCCCCTATACTTAAACCTTGTTCGTCCCCGAGCAACTAAAATGAAATACAAGAGTGAAATGATTTTGGATTCCATACCATGGTCATGAAAAAAAGTTGAAAATGGAGCTTGACTCGACCTTTAGATTAATTGTGTGGTAGAATCTTATTGGGATCTAAACTTAAGACCTAACAGACTTTAAGTTCCACAAGTCTTCTATTCAAGACGCCTTAACAGTCAGGTCAGAAAAAATCCTCATATGCAAATTTCTAATGACCATGAATCTTACTTGTACCGTGTAAGTGAAATATAGCTCTCCACATCAGAAATGGCAAAGAACCAGCCTCCTCTAACAAGGTAACTCTAATTCTCCGGTCCAGTAACTCTTTCCTCAAGGAGCAGGGTATTCCCTTCTAAGTTCAAGTGCGACCAGCTCAAGAAGAGGGGGTGGAGAAAAGATTGGACGGTACCCAGTGTAGCTACCTATCCCAGGATGCCTGACCAGTGTAGCTAAGTCATCTAACTGCAGACTTCTTGTAACTACTTCGACATACATTTTATTTTCAATCAGGCCTGTCCACTTTTTTTGGAGTTCTTGCATTTTTCTTTTTCTTTTCCTTTTTTTGAACTATATACAAGGTGCATTATGTACGTCAGGAGTTTTTCTTCTTGAGCTTGTAGACTATCCCTCTTTTGAAGCACTATTGCAACCCACAACATCCCGTCCTTAGATGTCAACACCACCAGACTAGGTTGAGTTGCACTTCCGTCCCTAAAAGATGACGGATGTTTCCACCCATGTACTACTACAAGCCAAAGGATTATACCTCCTCACCACCTCATCAATTAAGAGCTACATGCATAGTGCTTGTCCAAGTTAGGTCACTGTCTATAAGAATCATGCGTGTGTATGAAATATTCTACTTAGACCAATCAAGATGACATGTGAACATAGACTTGCGGACTCAAAGAATTGAGTCACTCAACCTGAAAAATCTTAACTCCAGTTCCTATAAGGTTCCTCTAAAATTAGGTGGATTAAGGTCAACTCAAGTCCATCCTCGACATCTATTCATAACTTTGTTCATAACCCACTAAATTTTCACTTTGCATATGCAAGATATGCAGATGAGGTGCAGATGACATGCTACGTAGATGAATGCAAGACTCTCTCTTTTTGAATTCAAAGATGATATGCAAGAGTAAATAAGAAGCCTTTATTTATATATTTTTTTAATTTTCTGCTATACAACAATTTTTACAACAAATTTTACAAGAGCATATTTTTACAAGAATTTTACAACTTTTTATACAAATGTTATACATATTATACAATATACATACTAGTATGCATGCATTTTAATTTTTTTACAAATTTTAGAAGACTTTTACAATTTTTTTTCAATTTTTACCCACTTGTAATTATTGCATAATATATACAAAAATACGTGAAAACACGCGACAATACGAGCTATGGGTAAAGTATATATGTAATACACACACACCCCCTATACTTAGCGTGTGCTATATCCTCAGAGCATGAAAAGCGAGGAAAAAGACATAGCTCGTGCTAAGCGTAGAAGAGATAAAATAACAAAAAGTATAGAAGTCATTCCGCCCCCTATACTTAGGCTCTGGCAGCCTAAGTGTAGAAGAAGATCAAAAATGGGGCGGACGAGGTTAAGAGGGGTTATGGAGGAGTATATATACATGATGGTCATCGACCCCCCCATACTTAGGCTCTGGTCAGCCTAAGTATAGGACATGAGTGAGTGTAAGAACCGACGAGATATTGAGAATATACAAAGACTGATGAAGAGACTCGGGTCACTCTCCCCCTGTACTTAGGATCTGGTCATCCTAAGTATAGCCATAAAATGAAATGATATGGAGCCGGGGCGAGTGGTTCGAATCACTGGGGAGGGAGGGAAAGAAAATATATACAAGGAGGATTGAGAATATACAAGGATCAAGAAGGTTTGTGATGGACCTTCTTACGTGAACGAGGGGGTGAGGAATATACAAGCGTGTCGCTGTCGGAATCATCCTCAGATGAATAGTAGTGAGGTGAAGGGATCGTCCAACGCGGGTCAACACACGGCTGCTTGCTTAGATAAGGCTCGAGAATAGCCGAATTGAGTCCACTCATATAAATCACCTCATCTGGACCCGATGAGGATTCCTATGAAAATTCCTTCTCCGGTATGTTGAAGGAGACTTTCTTAGTTGGTTTTCTAGAACCTGAATCATTGAGAGGGAGTGGAGAGCGACATGCCTTGAGGGGTTCGGAGAAACTCCTCGAGGAATCATTCTTCGACTTCCTCTCACTAGATAGCCAACTAGAGGAGGGAGCAACCGTATTTTTATGTGGAGTCAATTTAATCTTGGTTGTTTCCTTTGAAGGTCTGGGATGTGGTGCGGTGCTGACCATAGGTTCCTCATCAGATGAGTCACCATATAGATTGTAATATTCCCGAAGGGTCAGCACACATCTCGAGAAGGTGCTAGTGATCTCAGTTGTCTTGGCATTATTGGGCTCTTGTGTCGGATCATCAAAATGGTCAAGGCAATCAATAAAGGCCGTGTCCGACTCAATGATAGCTTCTGGTCGTGATTCCTCCTTAGAAGCTGTCTCGGTGGTAGTGCAAGCAGTTAATGAAGTGGAGGTGTGGGGAGTCTCTGAACCAACGGTCTTCCGGACAGTCGGTCTCTCAGGTGTACCAGAGAGGTGGGACTCATCTACCTCTTGATGGTCATGATTGTCAGCGGATATGCGGGTCACCTTAGAGTAAAGTGTATCAAAGAACAGGTGAGGTCGAAGTACTCCCAATGCTGTAAAATCGATTTCCCGAGTCTCGCAATTTATAGTCGCCTTAGCCAAGGCTAAGAACGACTTCCCGAGAATAATAGGAGACTGGGTAAACTCTCCTCGGTGCTCAATATCAATGACCGTGAGTCTACTTGGAGTAGAGCACCTTGGAAAGTTATTATGACTGAAATGGTTCCTTTCGACCATTTGATAGATCGATCAACCAGCTGAACAATCTCTCTCGATTTTCTGATTGACCTGAGTTTGAGCTTGTCAAACACAAAGGTCGGGAGGATATTTATCGGAGAGTCATCATCGATTCTTGCATGGGTAAATATAGTGCCTTTGATTTCACATTCAACCCTAGGAAACCGCTCCACTCTGCGGCTCTTGGTCTTTCTCCCCATCACCAAGGAGGTGGCCATAGACACTATGTGTCTTTCAGTCCTTATTCTCTTATTACCCGACCTCTTGGGCATCAATTTACTTCTCACAAATTGTTTGAAGTCGGGGAAGTGATCTATGGCCTTTATTAAGGGAAGATTAAAAATCAATTCTTCATCGTGTGCTTCCCTTAGGCCAAGATCCAATTTTTTTTAGATATTTTTCATTTTCTATTTTTATGAGATTTTCCGATTTTCCAATTTTTTTGATCTTTTTGAGATTTTCATTTTTTGGTGTTTTTGATAGATGCATGACCATACTCTGGATTGGAAGGCAAGTGGTTAGTAGAAGAGGGAGGTAGAATTGACTCCAGTTGTACAGAATGTATGGGTTCCCTAATGCTCGCTCGGTTTTTAACATCAAATCTACTTACTTCCTTTTCCACTTTCATACCCATGATGGCAGGAATTGAGTGCAATATTTCCATGACATCTCTCAACTTGTTATCAAATGATTCATTTTTCTCAATAAGTTTAGATATGTCATCCTCCAAAATGTTCTCATGACAAATCATGGTTGAGATCTGATCAATTGGAGGATACTGCTGAGATATTAGGGTCTCATACTCAACATACCTAGTCTCTGACATGTAATTCTGGGTCGAGTATGGATTATCTGTGTGACAGATATTGGTCAAAGCCTCATGTAATGGAGTCAATGAACGGGGAACTGGTAAGTCTAGCTCATGAGTCCAAGCCCTTGAATGAGTAGGCTCTATGAATGTATGATATGAAGGCCGGTCAATGTAGGCTTGATTACTAGGGTCAATCAAGTCAGGAAAATTATAAGGTGCATGCCTCTCCATTCAGTATTTTCGATCGACCATATTATGCCCTAAGGTCAAGTCAGGATGTGTATATGTAAATTGTTGTCTGGTCCCTACTTGAGGTGATAATGAAGTATGTGGGGACACATAATTCTGTCAATCATCTATCTCAGGAGTGGCTTGCTCTTCATTCGGTTCTTTGATTCCAGCAAGCTCTCAAGAATAAGGACAGTCAACCCAAGATGGAAGTGGATCCGGAGTGTTAGAATATGGAGTAGGTGAGAAGTGCGAAGAAGTGGAGAAGTCAGTCGAAGTTCTGACTTCATAATCAGGTTGAGGTGGAACCGACCACGGGTAAGGGTCTCCCGTGGATGGAGGATGATACATGGAAGAAGGAAAAAGAGAAGATGAACGGTATATGGTCGAGGAGGAATGACCAAAGGTCTCAGGGTATGGGGACCAATATCTCGACATCTTGAAGAGGAAAGGATGAATGTAAGCATATCGAGGTAGAAAACATGCAATTACATAGGATAACACAGACAGACAAACACAAAGACAAACACAAGAGAAAACCCTGAGTTCACACTCAACACGGTGAAGGACCCAAAGTCGGGTACAATTAATCTGGTTGATTTTAAGTGTGATTTTTCAAACAAATAACAAGGATTACACAGACTATAGGGAAGTCGGCTCAAAGCCGGATGCATCTTCCCTGTTTAACCTGTCGCCTAAGATACCAACGCCCTTCCTTTCTTCGCTCCTATCCCTAGCTGAGAGTTCAAGGACCTGCCCCCATCTACATACCGAAGTAAGCAGAGGCTGACAAGGCTTTAACTTCGCCCCTATCTACCTGCTGGAGCAGGCGGAGGCTACTAGCAACTTGTCGTGGTGCACCGCAATTTCACCCCTATCTACCTACCGGAGTAGGTGGAGGCTACTTGTCGCTGGTCAGTTGAACCCATAGTTTGGCCTGTGATATTTGCTCGAATTGAGGTACGCGATATGGAAGGCAGGGATTTTGGCTCTGCCTTAGGGTGTGCATACACACTCTTGTACCCTCACTCAGCCTAAAATCAAGGTCGGGGTTAATCTCCCACAAACAGAATTTCTGATTTTATTTTGATTTTTTGGGTCAATTTGTTTAGCAGTCCTGATTTTAAGTTAGATGACCACTTGATTAGTCCACACACAAGGCATGCCTATCGTCTAGTCCCAATTTCCTTTAATCTTAAGTTTGAAAAACCAAGGGAGAAAGGAGTCGAGAAAAGCCGATGCATGATAAAACAATGATGTATGCCAAGTTCAGAAGACTTACAGTGATCCTCCCGCTCTATATGCAGGATGCAAAACAGAATTGACATTTATCTATATGAAATTCAAGCGAGAAAAGCTGCTCCTTGACAAGCAGTTCTATTAGCGAGTGAAGAACAAGTTAGATTTGGCTAAGTCATGTGGTCTAAGTACGTCCTTTAATGGTGAAGTGTGTACCTAGATATTACAAGCACAAACAGTCCGAAAAGAGCTTTAAGATCCGCAAGTGCAGGTCCTATCCTACGTTAAGCAACCACGCAACACGCGGGGACTCATTTTATTATGACTTACACGTGTGAGAACCTAAACAGGAACTGCTAGAAATGCAAAAATTTTTACAAGTCCCCTCAAAAACCACTCAATTTATTTTAGTGCAGGTTTCTCGGCTCGCTTGGCAAAGCACCTATAACTCCTCGTATTCCTCGCACGAAAATAAATGATGGTCAGATAAAGGACGATACAAAATAAACAAATATTAAAAATGACAGAAAAATATTCACAAGAAAAATCAGGAATCAGACTACCCAAGGATGGAAAACCTAAAATACAAATTTTCTAAAAATTAACCTAAGCCGTACCTCCCCGGCAACGACGCCATTTGAAGAGCCTCTGGTTACCCTACTTAATTCAATCGAGTTATCGATTAAATTTAATGTGCGTTCGTTGTAGTCGGGTAAATCAATACTGATCAAAACCACTTAGATTAATATCAAATTAAACGCAAGCTGTAAGTTTTTTTATTTCATTTGGGCAAGCCCAAGGTCGAACTTAGGGAGGAAACTTTTTCTTTAGATTAATTTGAAGTCAATTCTGATGTCAGGTTTTCAGGAGAATATTTTTTTTTGTATTTTTATGCAATTAACAAAATGCGATGCAATTCAAGTTAAATTTGAAGGTTTAACTATGAAGTATGGTCAAATTAAGTCCAAAAATGATGAAACTTGGCCAGAGTATGAGATGAATGAAATTAAGCTACTGCAATATTTTTGGAATTTTTTGACTCTAAATGAATTAAATATGAATTAAAAATGAATATAGGGTGGATTTTGCAAAATTAATTTTAATAAATACCAAATTAAATCATTTTCAGATACAAAAATTAACCTACATACTTCTATGTGAGAAGAATCCAGAAAAATTATTACATTTCAAAAATGATGGATTTTGGACCTATTAAAAATCAATTAAGCAAAATACTACTTAATTCATTATGCCTCATTATGCGTGCAAATAATGTGATTTTTGGGCACAAAGTAGAACTACTTAAGCTAGACCTATTGTGATTTTTTGGTGGTTTTTGGAACAATAAATAATTTAATATGCAATTAAAAGCACACAATGGGCAGACTATGTAAATTTCCACAAAAAGAATTATATTATATTCCTCGAAGCTCACAAAAATGCAACAAGTCTTCACAATGATAGAGCACAAGTTTCTCTACAATATGCAATTTTTGAAATTATAAAATGATGCTAAATGAGTTCCTAAATAACCGTGCAAACGCAGGGGTGTAAATGCAAAAAAAGAATAAAATTGATTAAATCAAAACGTGCGTATATGGACTAAAATGCAATTACCTATAATGGAGAGGGTATGCGTGTAATTTCTCCACGGAACATGTGCGCCACACGTGACATGCTTGGTAGGGACTGAAGCACAATTTCGAAAACTTGCAGGGGCCTCTGTGTAAATTACTCAGATCGCACGTGAATACCACGTGAGATCTAGCTCGAGAAGCATCGAGGCTCGGAGCTGCTTCAAGTCTTCTGCAGGCTCGGACGTGCTTCGGCATAGCTTCGGATGAGGCTCGGAGCTAAAGACATGGCCGAAGATGGACTGTTAGATCACAAAGATCAAACGATGGCTGGAGTAGGAGACGTGACGCAATGTGGGCCGTTAGATCCTCAAGGATCCAACGGTGACTGTACGTTCACTGGGGGATTCGTGGACGAATGATGGTCGTTGGATGATCACGGGGGGGGGGGGGGGGTGAATCCAACGACAACTGTAGCCTGGGTTGCTCCTCCTCTACCGCTGCGGTAGCGATGATTTCAGAGCTCTGACAAAGGGCAGCTAGCTCCACCGCCCTCTTCCTTGCTCGGTGAAGACCCCCAGCTCCTAAGTGCTGAGTGGAGTCGTCGAAGCTCGGTGGAGCGACCAGATGTCCTGGAAGAGGCGAGGGTGGTCTGCACGTCAGAGATGAAGCTTGGAGAAGAAGCTCCGACGAGGGTCTGGCCAATGATGAAGATGGTACCTGCAAGGTTAGAAACGTGCCGAGGCATGCAAGTGCTTGCGTGGTGAATTCGGGGGGCAGTCGAGGCCTTGCGGAGCGGAGTGGGTGGTTGCCGACGTATTCCTCCACCGTGATCGGCGCTACAGTGGTTGAAGGTGTTGCGATAGATCTTGGAGATGAATGGAGGGGTACGCGAAGATGGGAGCTCCGAGATGGAGCTCAATCGATGGTCGATGGGAGGTGATGTCGAGCGAGGAGGTTAGAGAAAATAAGAGAAAATCGTAGAGGAAGAAGATGAAGATCGGAGAAGAAGATGAAGGGTTCTACCTAGGAATTGGGGCTCGACTTGGAGCCGCCGGTCTCGCTCTAAGGTCGGCAAGTGCCCGAGCTCGAGCAGCTCAATGGTGGCGCTACTGCACGGCGAAGATTCACCGTGGATCTCGTCGGAGAGGATCTCTATCGTCGCTTGATTTCACGCCAAATCTCTGCCACAGATAGGAGGAGAAGAGTTCGAGGGACTCTCGTGTAAGGACAGATAGGGCTGAAGGTGGCCGGAGGTGCTATATTTATATAGACAAGGTGGCGACTCCAGTGATGGGGGCTGAGGTTTACGTGGGGTTTATGGAGCGAGGGAGAGGGAGTCATGGAGAGAGTGAGTGCTGGCGAGGATGAGGGGAGTATGGGCGTCATCGTGGGGCGATCATCGAATGGAGATGGTTGCAGTAGTGGCGATGGAAATAGAAAGGGCAGAGATGGCTGGCGAGGTGGGGCAACATGGGCGAGGGGTCTTCGGGAGGTTGACGACGAACTCTCGACCGTTGGATTTAGTGATCCAACGGCTCTGAGCGGGATGCTAAGGAAATGCCTGGATTAGATCAAGGCGGTACGATCGAAGGGTGGAGGATGCACCACGTGGCAGGATGTGGTGCGGGCGCAAGTGAACGGTGGAGATTACATATGGGAAAGGATCAGAGGGTCGATGTCAGATGCGGGAAGGAACGACCGAGATGAAGGCATCTAGAGAAGAGATGGAGGGCGATGAGGGAGCCACGTGGAGGAAGGAGGGTGAGGGCGCTAGCGGGTGGCTCAGATGCAATTTGAGATCTGATCCAAGGGCTGCGATTGAAGCGGAAATGAATGGCTGCGATATGAAGCGCATGGAGGAGATCGGTGGCGTTGTTGGAGCCATGCAGCGAAAGGAGGTGAAGGCGGAAGTGATAGGCCCATATGCGATCTGGGCCTTGATCCAAGGGCTGAGATTGAGGCGGGAATGGATGGCTTGGATCTTGAGCTGTAGGGAATGATCGGCCGGCCGGGAAAAGGGGGCGCGTGGCGCGTGATGAGTTTGGATGCATGACACAACCAGAAGGTGTCACATGCCCCAATAAGATTAGTGCGAAGAAGAAATGGAGAAATGAGGGAGAAAATGTCCGAATTTGGAAAAAAAACTCAAAGCATGAAAATTGTAGATCTCGATGAGATCTACAAGTTTGCTGTTGACCAAAAAGGGAAATGAGGTCAAATGAAGTGATAAAATACAAGGGTACAAATACAAATACATACAATATACAATGGGAACCCAAAATCAAGTTTTGCATACGAGCTCCGATTTTAATGATAGGCCTAAATCAGAAGTTGTATGAGAGAGATATGTGCATTTTAAGGTTCATGGTCGCAAAATTGGACTCGATTTTTATTGGTCAATTTTACAAGTTAGTATTTTTTTGGTATTTTTCTTGTATTAGTGTTAGTAATATATACACTATAAAGTTGAATTTATCGAGTTTGGAGTTAGTATAAAATATAAACAAATAGGTGATTTTTACAAGTGAATTTGGCTTCTTATTTAATGCAGATGTGAATGCTAAAATGCAGATATTATCTATGCATGCATGAATGCTAATTATGCAATATAGGTGATGAAACACATCTAATTACTCGGGAACAAAGCTCTATTTTCAACTTTTAGAGTGATGAATCATCGATTCATCAAATATCAAAGCCACATGGCCAATTATTATGTTCTTCCTTTCAGCATGGATAACCTAGGCATGACCTAGGTCAACAACATTCTTCTTCATTAGCTTCAATGGATTTAAAACATCAGATTTTCAGGAAATCCATTCCTACATGAACGATATTTAGGATATGAGGGTTGATATCAACAATTTTTCTCGATGACAAGATGAGAGATCTACACCTTCTACCTCCATTCCCACCTAGGTTCAGGCCAACCCCAATAGTCTGAACAAGGTACAACAACAACAATAATACTTTGATCAGATATACTACTCAGATTCACATCCATCTGAGCATGAGATCTTTTCATTTTATAATGTTAACCATATGTCACTCATTAGCAGAAGGATAGTGGCATACCTAATTGGGCATAAGACATGGAGGATGACATCTACGAAGCTCCACCCGAGAAGATCTTGGAAGATGGAGAATATGAGCATCATTAGACACATCAACAAACCCTTCAACAACAGAGGAAGAGATCATCAGAAGAAAGAAAGAAAATCAAGAGCACCAAAGCACAACAATTAGGAAATGTCGATTCAGAGTCTGCAGAGGACCTTGCACCTTCAGTTGAGGAGGTTGTACCAACAGCAAACATCCCCCGGCTTGTATTAGATAGTAAAATTTCAGATTCTAAGTTATTTGTAAAAGATTCATGTACGAAGAACCCAATTTCTAAGAATACAGAAAAACATTTTTATGTTTACAATTCTGATTCTTATTCATCATCGTCTTCTTCTAAAGTGTCAATCCCTTTCCCTCGTGCTCTTACGATAGGAAAGCGTGTTACCAAAAAGAATAAAAAAGATGACCAAAAAATGGCACGATTTTGTAATCAAAACATCATGGTTAAAATGTTATTTGATACGCATGTGGCAAAAAATTCTGCCTGTTAGAAATACCTTAAGGTGAGTTGCACAACTAATAGGGTTAGCAAGAAGAAATCGAACAACCAAGTAAAGACACATGTCTTAACAGTCACTACTACGCATTGTATCAAGAATCAGCAGCTTCCTAGAAAGAGGAGAGATATGGGTGCACATTACGTGTTGAGTCATATCGATGACATTGAGTTTGCAAATAACCTCTTATCTCTAGCCTTGTATGATAGACTAGACCTAGGGCCTTTCAACAAGTCAAGGGCTCTATTCCAGTTCTTAGACAAACCACAAAGCGGTCTAAGGGAGAGGTTAAGAACGTTGTCATTTCGATTGTGGGACAAGAGTATATGGTGGACTTCACAGTCCTTGATATGGATATCCCTAATCGTTGGAGAGAGTCCCAGATTAATTTGGGGCTTCCTTTCCTTAGGACCACCGGTGCTTCATTTGATTACAAAACTGGGATGATGAAGTTCCACTCTCCATGCAGAGAAGTGGAACTAGAGATGCATCAAACTAAGTGGCAAAGACCCGATTCATAATCTATCATAGACTATTCTTCTTCTAAGGAAGAATTCAGAGTGATAGGCATAGTTGAGACATGGAAACCGTCCTTAACAGTTCTTATTTAGACCCTCTCATATGGAAACGATAGTGTTCACGAAACAATTTGCCAGGTATTGTCGAGTCTCTTGATAGATGCATCACCCTACTCCCTTGATGCTACAGAAGTCCCTCTGAACTTCTCAGTTCCTTCTTTCACGAAACGGTCAAGGGTTGAGGATATTGAGTCAAACACTGCTTTAGCCAAATTACCAAGGATCCTTGGCGATCTGACTCAAGATACAACACCATTGGTGGAAAGCACAATATATCCAGACCCACCATCATGCAACACATAACTAGATTAAGGCATGGTGAAGCCGGATTTGTTAGATGATATATCTTTGCCACAAATAAAGCCATTACCTCTTACATTAAAGTATGATTTTCTTGCGGGACCCAAGAATAGATATCCTATCATCATTACATCTAGGTTGACTATAGAACAAGTGTCTAGGTTGCTTAAAGTTTTGGATAAGAACCACAAGTCTATAGATCAGAATGTGTTGGATCTCGTTAGGATTAACCCTGCTCTCTGTTCACACCGCTTCTATATTGAGGATAATGCAAGACCTTCGCGTGAATTCCAAAGGAGATTAAACCCAAATTAGAGGGAAGTAGTTAAGAAAGGAATTAAAAAGTGGTGTGGAACATGTTTCATATATCCCATCTCAGACTACAAGTGAGTGGCCCTATTACACGTGGTCCCGAAGAAGTCAGGAATTTAGATAGTCACTAATGAGGGAGGAGAAGAGAAAGTGACATGAGTAACCACGTCATGGTGTATATGTGTCGATGATAAATACCGGATTTATCATCTTTATTTGTATTTATTATCCATCTTACTTAAACAATTCATTAACATTAATTAACAATTTATTTAACTTAAGAATTAACCTCCTGTAATTAATTAACACTAATTATTATGTATAAATAAATATGTTATTGTGTCCAATACTTTATGTGTTTTTTATTATTAAAATTTAAAGAAAAAAATACTTTAATATTGTATATATTTAATTTAATTTAACATTAAACATAAATCAAAAATACAAAAATAATAAAATAAAATAAAATAATAAAAATAACTTAAAATACTTACAAAAACACTACTATGTATATATGACATATTCTTACTTTGAGTTCTACATGAAAAGTTGTAGATATCAATAAGAACTATACTTTCATGTTGAACACTTTTTATAATTTTATCTCTAACTATTTTATTTATCTTTATTTTATTTATTTCTTTTAATTCTAATTGGGCCACGTAGCACATCCTTTTCCTGCTACGTGACCCAATCTTACTATCCAACACACTTAATTTTTGTCCGTCTGATCATCTTGATTAGACAACCACTAACACTTCATTCACACCTCGATCCTTGTCCATATGACCGGGATTGATCAGGAGAATCTTGGATGCTCATTCATGCCTTCATCTCCACTCTTCTATGCGCTTATCTGATAATTGGGGAGTCATCCACAACCTCTAGCAAACTCCCTCCAATAGGTGCGAGCAATGCAACCACCCCAACATCCCCTATTTTCCCTAACATCGTCAACCAACTTCCCTCTTCGATTCCTACACTATTCTCTTCGCCTAAAGTCCCTTATCCATGCCAATCCCTAACCTCCACTAAACCTTAACTCCCTTGGCAATTGGCCGTGGTTGAAACCACCGCCTGGACATATCCACATATTTCCTTCCTCCTTGGCCATCACCGGCATAATTTTGATCCGTCCACTTTTACGGGGCAATGACCCAACATCTCTCAACCCTTTTGTGATAGAAAAGGGGTTGATTGATGATTCCACAATGACCTATTTCTCAGGTGTGACCCATGGTCAACCGACCATGTCAGGACATCAGACGACAACCGTTTGAGCTTCTCCTGATGGCTTAAGGAGTAAAGCAAAGACCTGAGGCTGACCTCGACTTCAACCCAAGCGGTTCGACCATCTTCGATGACCTATCTTCAAATTTCAGGTATTTAGGTTTTGTTTTCATTAGGTTTTATTTGATTTTTCCCACGATGTAAATAGGCCCTCATTCGGATTCAACCAGCCCTTCAACTCCACCATGCATCGGTGATGTACATAGGGGGTTTTTCTCATGATTTCTCCTTCTTCCAGACCCTGACCACTTCACTCCCTTTCGTCCGCCACCACGGAGGAGGAACCCACCTGGGTCTCCATATTCAGCCTCGAATGACTTCCATTTCACTCCCTCATGCACACATGCTTTGTCTATTAGCTTCCCTAACGTTTTGCAGGTCATTTCTTTAATGGTCGGAGCACGGGGATATGCCATGTTCTAGAATTTCTTCACCAGCAATCATCCATCGACCGGACCATTCTGAGGTCCTCGGAGCTTCTAGTGCCTTCCCTAAGTTTCATGAGACGATTGCAGAGCTTCTTCGATCACTAGACTTCGACGAGCAACATAGAGGAGCTTTCAACCTCTCATTGAAGCTTCGTCTTCTCCTCCACGCTGCAGAGGGGGAGGAGGAGGAAGTGAGGAGCAGTTGTCGTTGGATGGGGTCCAATCGGAATTGATCCAACGATAGAGGAGTCCTCCATGTCATTTCATCCAAGACGTAAGCCTCGGAGGAACTGAGCCGTATTCCCAAGCATCTGAGCCTGCCACGTGGCCCAGACCACCTACATGCGATCGACCCAGCCTCCGAGCCTAGCCACGCATTCCATGCACGTGGGTAGTCTTGAAAATTAACAATCGAAGGCCTCTTATTCTCCAAAATTGCTACCATGTTCAAGGGGTGCATGATTTACTTATGCTCCTGGTCATTTTACTGCTCTACCCCATCAATTCTTATAAATGCAAAAATACCCCTACGTAGGGAGTTAACAAAAAGATGAGTTATGGTATCTTTTATTTGCAATTCAATTCCTAAAGGAACCTATTAGTGATGTATTTTGTTATTTTATTTACGTTTTGTTTACATTTATGCCTATGGATTCATTGTGTAATAACTTTTGCATATGGATTCTAATTGATATGATTCATCGGCATTGTGGAGCTATTTTAATTATCTACGTGAAGGAATTGGATAATCTATGATTTTACATCTATAATATTATCAATTAATTAGGACTATAATTGGTTGTATTCACTTTATTGTTAATTGCCATCAATTCTTGTTAGCTTCAATTCAAGAATCCATTGGGCTTTAAAAGTAATTACTCCTATTGCTCGAGTTATGCATTTGATTCAGAAGCATAAATTATGTACTATACACATGTTTATACTTAGTTGCATTTTGTTCATTCGGTTGACTATTTAACTTGCATTAAAAAGTCAAAATAAAATTGCATGCTCATTCATATGGTCATGCATATCATTTCTTTGTTCTTTTTGACCTAGATAGCATCATTAATCACTTAACATAGACATTAGAATTTAATTAATTATGTTGATAATTTGTGTCCTTGTGTTCAACCTTGAACTTATCTAGGATAAATTAAATCTAAGTCCTCTTCATAGAGATTAATTGCCTTAGTTTTGATGTATAGACCACTGTATTACAACGAACACATATTAAGATAGCTACTTGTCGATTAATCAGATGGCATCGTTGTCGGGGACACGTCTTCATCTTCGTAATTAGTCATGTTCTAATATTTAATTAGGTTGATTACTATGAGATTTAGATCAAAATTTTTTTGCGACTAATTTGCATTGTTTTGTGACATGTTTGTTAATTATTTCTTTTGATGAGATGTCTAATCATTAGCTTTTGTGGTAGGGCTCGCATCAACCAAGGACATTTGGGAGATGCAGAGGCGAGGAGTCGGGAGCTCCTGCCGTGAGGAGCCGCAGAAGCACCATTTGAATCATCAAAGATTTAATTAACATGTTGTGTTGCATTCATTATTGTACATATTTGTGTAATGATTGTCTTTAATGCAGTCCTCATTTGAGGGCTCGCAACTGTAATTGTGGACTGGACCTCATTATGTGATGTGTTGAGCCTGTTTCACACCCTAACCCAGGTGGGGCTCAACTTAAGTATTCGATTTAGGGTTAGGCACATGGCTCTCCAAGCATCTTTTATTATATCATTATGTGCTTAATCATAGTTTAGGACACAGTAATAAGCATCTATGAGATTCACATCATCTCAATAGATTCATGAGACGCACATAAACGATGCTCTACTTAGCCAAATTAATTCAATTCTTTCCTGTTAATAGTAGCATGTTTAGTATGCAACTTTTTTCTACTTGCATGCATGATTAATGATAGATTTTAAATTCAATCTTGCAATTGCATGAAGAGTGCTGGAAGCACTTTGAGTTGTTCTCTTTAGCATGCATCATGTCTTCTCGTTGCATCTTTCCTTGAATTCCTGATCATTTATTTACATCTTAGGATTATATAGAATTGGACCGGTAGTTAGACATGATTGCTTGATTGCTTCCACATTAACTCAAGTGATAACCTCAATCTTAAAATCAGGACTAATAATGCAAGTTGAATAAAAATAAAATGGAGTAACAATCACCTCGTATAGTGGGAGAGCAACCCCCACATTGTTCGCATGTATTATTATGCATGTTTGAGAGGTGAGGATGAATCTCGAGGATAGTGACCAAAATCCATAAACAGACATGTGCGTAATGGATTCATATCTTGGATGATCACCAATAAAATCGACAAGATAAAATGACCAACATTTGTTGTTCTTCATGTGTGAGTTGGTGAATCTATTGGGTTTGCTTATGATTGTTGTTATGACTCTTCAAAACCTCCCATAAAACCCTTAGACTCCATTTTCATCTCTTAAGATTCAATACATCTTAAAGATTCATCTAACCCCGACTCTTAATGTCCCAATTCCCCATCCTTAGCTCCACATTCTCAATACTTAAGCTACACTTCAGCCTAAGTATAGGGGCAATCAAGTCCTTCTCTGATTGTTCACCTCATGTCTCTTCTAATCATTTCACATCTATCTACTTAGGATCTTCTCAACCTAAGTATGGGGTGGGATCCGAATCCCCATTCTTTCCTATTCTTTATTCATTGACCCCTTATCTTGACCTTCTTATACTTAGGTATTTTTAACCGAAGCATAGGGGGAAGACCCAAGTCAATTCCCGTACATCCCCATGTATTTTAGCATGGGCTATGACTTCATATCACTTAGTGCTATGATGACATAACATAAGCTAAGTATAGGGGGTTGCATCGTATATATTTCATATTTACTTTAGCTATAACGCATATTTTCAAAATTTTCAATTTTTTGGATTAAGGGTAAAGTATCTTTTGAACTTATTTGTGTAAAATGTTCGTAAATGATTTAAAAAAAATTATAACTATGTGACATTGTCTTTGAAAAATGTTTTACAGTGGTTTGAAAAATGGGAATATTACTTGTTTTGAAAATCATTTGTAAAATGTTTTGGAAAATCTATATTTATGTGACATGATTAGTAAAATATTTTCAAAATATTATAAAAATGAGGGTGTAAATGTGAATAACAAATGTTTTATAAATAAATCTAACTCTATTTAAAAATAAAAAATTGAAAAATTAAAAATCATAAAAATACTAACCCAATGAGTTGGTCTAATCCCTGACAATTTCACTATCACTAAAGACAAGGAACGGAGAACACTTGATTTATAAGGTCTTAAAATTCGGAGTTAACCATTCTTAATTATCAGAGTATTAGACTTAATAATTCACACTTCCCTAGTTTAAAAGATATGTGTGCTATATTGCATACTTAATCTCTACCTTAAAGAATATGACCGGCACCTCACATGCACGACAACATATATGATGAGATGAGTTGAGGTTTCACTTGAGGAACTGGGATTTGAGATTTGATTTTGGATCTAATTTAATGACGCTTGAGGATGGGACAAAATCGATGAAGGCTTCATGAAACCTGAATGTCAACAACTTTAGCAAGTATGAGAACAAGTTCTTATACTATCTTGAGATATTTACCTAAAGTGCTGGGTTGTAATGAAATTAAAAGTATGAGCCAACTTGATAAAAAGCAATGGGGCTAGTTAAAAATAAAAGAAAAATAGAAAGAGAAAGAGAAAGCGAAAGAGAAAGAAAAGCTCTTACACTACAAAAATACATTCAAAAGAGCTTCCACAAAAGGAGGTCACTCCCAACATTTCAAAGTGTCCACTTGGACCAATATTTTAGGCTTTTAGGAGTTGAGATAGCATCCAAAAAGGGCTCTGCATCGTATAGTGATACACGTCTGGGTGTTGAAGGTATATTAGACATGGAAGGCCGTATCGATATCGATATTGTTTCGATATTGTGTCGATACGATATTTCGGCTAATATATCAGTGATATATTGCCCATATCGATGCACTTTTGTGAAGGAAATGCTTGAAAATGAGGATATATCACCATATCGATACTGATATCAGTCTCATCTCGATATCAATATATCAACAATATATCGTGATATTTCCTTCCATGATATTAGATACTCAAAAGAGATATATCTCAGTGTATTCTCATGAAAATAAGTGCGGACGACTTAGCATTCTCTTGATGGACGCACTGATAAACACCAAAAATAATACATGTGTTGAGTTAATAAGGCACTCGAGTGGATCCTTGTTCCAATGAGAGGGAGAGAAGAAAAGACATAAATCTATTCCCTCCATCAACTGGTCTTCCATCTACCCATTTAAGCATTATATAGTGTTGAGGATTGAATGCAAGAAATGATTTATTATATAGTGTTGAGGATTGGGTCCCTAGGAGAGTCTCTTGGACTAGAACTTTGAGTGACGCTTAGACTCTACTCTTATAAATGTAGTCTACACTAAATGTTATATCCTTATGCTTCATGTATACACAGAGAGTCAGATGAATAGGGAAGTTGAGCTCCTTCTGATTAAGACCTAGTTCAGCTTGAGTTTTTAGGGTCTCTCAAATTGAGAGTTATGGATTAATCAAGTCTTGCATATTCACGTGCACAGTCAGAGATTCCACTAACTTATTCATTCTTTATTTGTTCGAGTACGAGCAAAGCTTACATATAGGGGGTGATAAATACATGATTATCATCTTTATTTGTATTTATTATCCCTCTTACTTAAATAATTCATTAACATTAATTAACAATTGATTTAACTTAATAATTAACCTCTTGTAATTAATTAACACTAATTACTGTATACAAATAAATATATTACCGTGACCAATACTTTATGCACTTCTTTATTATTTAAAATCAAATAATAATTACTTTAGTATTGTATATATTTAATTTATCATTAAACATAAAGCAAAAATAAACAATAATAAAAGAAAATAAAATAAGTAATTTTAATACCTGAGAAATATCTATAAAAAATTTACTATTTATATATGATGTATTCTTACTTTTAATTCTACATGAAAGTTGTAGATCTCAAAGAGATCTACAACTTTCATGCTGAATACTTTTTCTAATTTTAACTTCAACTATTTTACTTATATTTATCTTATTTTATATTTTATCTTAATTCTGATTGGGTCACGTGGTGCATCCTTCTCCTGCCACATGACCCCGACTATTATCCAACATGCTTAATTTTAGGGCAGTCTGATTATCTTGATATGCCAACCACTAACACTTCATCTGCACCTCAATCCTTGTCCGCATGATCGGTATTGATCAGAAGCATCTAGGCCACCCGTTCTCTCCTTCGTCTCCTCCCTTAGATGTGCCCATCCAACGGTTGGGGAGTCATCCCCAACCTCCAAGCCACTCTCTCCAACAGGTACGAGCAGGGCCGTCCCTGAGGGTAGTTTGTGAGTGCAATGGCC
This sequence comes from Ottelia alismoides, assembly GCA_037367405.1. Classification (NCBI taxonomy): domain Eukaryota; kingdom Viridiplantae; phylum Streptophyta; class Magnoliopsida; order Alismatales; family Hydrocharitaceae; genus Ottelia; species Ottelia alismoides. The sequence goes on from JAZKJV010000580.1 coordinate 102,483, forward strand.
TAGGGACCATCAATTTTAGGGGCCCATTTTTACATGTTCTTCAATCTTTAGTTTAGGAAAAAATAGTATCTGTCCTATTGGACTATTATAGAATCGAATTTTTGGTGAAAGAACTCACCAAAAATGGGCCCTTATAAAATCAAGTTTTCGATGAAACAACTCATCGAAAAATGGGCCTTATGGAAAGGTGAACAACGCAATGTGAAAGCCCAAAAATTTAATGGGATTCCGTAAGGGCCCATTGTTCCCCGAAAACTTGTTAAGGGCCCATTCTTTCCTTTTGCCTAGGACCCACGAAATGTCAGGGACGACACTGGGTACGAGCAAGGCAACCACCCAAAACTTTCCTATTTTCTCGGACGTCGTCAACCAACCTTCCTCTTCGATTCCTACACTTTTCTATTCGCCTAAACTCCCTTATCCACGCCAACCCCTAACCTCCACTAAAAGCTAAATCCCTTGGCAAACCACCACCTTCCTTCCTCCTTTAAATTGACCATCACCGACATAATTTTGACCCGTCCACCTTTACGCAGGCATTGGCCCAACATCTCTCAACCCTCCTGTAACAGAGGTTGGGTCTATTGATGATGCCACGATAACCTATTTCCCAGGTGTGACCCATGGTCAACCGACCATGTCATGAGGTCAAACAATGATTGTTCGAGCTTCTACTAATGGCTTAAGGAGTTAAACGAAGACTGAGGTCGGCCTCAACCTCAACCCAAGCCCTTCGACCATCTCCAATGAACTATCTTCAAATTTCATGCATTTAAGTTTTGTTTCATTGGGTTTTCTTCGATTTTCCCACAATGTACATAGGTTCTCATTCCGATTCAACCAACCCTTTAGCTCCACTATGTATCGGTGATGCATGCAGGGGGGTTTCTCACCATTCCCCTTCTTCCAGACTCTGACCATTTCACTCCATTTCCTTTGCCACCATGGTGAAGGAAACCAATTGGGTCTCCACACCCAACATCGAATGACCCTCCATTTCACCCCTCACACACACACACGCTTTGGCTATTAGCTTCCCAAGTGTTTTGCAGGTCATTTCTTCAATGGCCATAGCCTGGTGATAAACTCCATTCTAGAGTTTCTTCACCGGCAATCATCCATAGACCGGACCATTCTGAGGTTCTCGGAGCTTCTAGTGCCTTCCCTGAGTTTCACGAGACGATTGCAGAGCTTCTTCAATCACTAGACTTTCAACGAGCATCATAAAGGAGCTTTCAACCTCTCGCTAGAGCTCTGTCTTCTCCGCCACGTTGCAGAGGAGGAGGAAACGTGGAGCAGTTACCATCGGATTGGGTCTAATCAGGATCGATCCAGTGGCGGAGGAGTCCGCCACATCATTTCATCCAAGCAGTAAGCCTCAGAGGAACCGAGCTGTATTCCATGGCATCTGGGCCCGCCACGTGGTCCGGACCACCTGCAACAAATGGATTCAGCCTCCATGGGTATGCTTGGAAATTTGCAGCCGAAGGTCTCTTCTTCTCCAGAATTGCAACCGGGTCCAAGGGGCACGTGCTTCATGTACACCTCTCATCATTTTACAACTCTACCCTGTTGATTCTTCTTAAATGCAAAAATACCCCCACAAAGGGGGTTAACAAAAAGATGAGTAGTGGTTTTCTTCATTTGCAATTTATTCACTACAGGGACATATTTGTGATGTATTTGTTATTTTATTTCTATTTTATTTACATTTATTCCCATGGATTCACTGTGTAATAACTTTTGCCTATGGATTCTGATTGATGTGATTTCAATGACATAATGAATCTATTTTAATTATCTACATGATGGAATTGATTAATCTCTTCATTATTGTTATCTACAATGGCATTATGAAGCTATTTTAATTTGACATCTATAATATGATAAATTAATTAGGACTATAATTGGTTGTATTCTCTTCATTATTAATTACCATCAATTATTCTTAGCTTCAATTCATGAATCGACTGGATTTTAAAATTAATTTTTCCTATTGCTTGAGTTATGCATTTGATTCAGAAGAATAAATTATATATCTATACACACGTTTATATTTAGTAGCATTTTGTTCATTCTGTTGAATATTTAACTTGCATTGAAAAATCAAAATAAAATTGCATGCCCATTCATATTGTCATGCATAGAATTGCCTTGTTTTTTTTTGACCTAGATATCATCATTAATCACTTAACATATATAGTAGAATTTAATTAATTATGCTGATAGCTCATTTTCTTTTGTTCGACCCTGAACTTATCCAGGATAAATTAAAGCTACTGAACTTATCCAGGATAAATTAAAGCTAAGTCCTCTTCATAGAGATTAATTGGATTAGTTTGATAAATTGTATAATAGCCCGTATTACAATGAATACATATTAATATAGTAACTTAACGATTAATCAGATGGTGCCATTGCTGGGGACACAACTTCATCTTCGTGATTAGTCAAGTTTTACTATTTTATTTAGTTTATTATTATGATATTTAGGTCAACATTTTATTTTGTGACTAATTTTGCAATGTTTTGTGATGTGTTTGTTAATTATTTCTTTTGATGAGATGTCTAATCATTAGCTTTTGTGGCAGAACCTACATCAACCGAGGATGCTTGGGAGATGCCGAGGCGAGGAGTCGGGAGCTCCTATGGCGAGGAGCCGTAGAAGCACCATTTGAAGCTTCAAAGATTTAACTAACATGTTGTGTTGCATTCATTGTTGTATATATTTGTGTAATAATTATCTTTAAAGAGGTCCTCATTGAGGGCTCGTAACTATAACTGTGGATTGGACTTCATTATGTGGCGTGTTTAGCATGTTTTACCCATAACCCATGTGGAGCTCAACTTGAGTGTTTGATCTAGGGTTAGGCACGTGGCTCTTCGAGTATCTTTTAATTTATCACTATGTACTTAATCATAGTTTAGGACACACTAATAAGCATCTATGAAATTCACATCATCTCAATATATTTATGAGACACACAAAACATCACTTTACCTATCCAAATTAAATTCTTCCCTGCTAATAGCAACATATTTAGGATGTGGCTTTTTTGACTTGAATACATGATTAATGATATGTTTTAAATTCAATCTTGCACTTGCACGAAGAGCATTGGATGTATTATGAGTACTTCTCTTTAGCATGTATCATGTCTTCTCGTTGCATTGACTTTTCTCGAATTCCCAGTCTTTGATTTAGAATTTAGGATTAAATAGAATCAGGACTGGCCGTTAGACATGATTGCTTTATTGCTTTCACATTAACTCAAGTGATAACCTCAAGCTTAAAATCGGGTTTGATAATGCAAGTTGACTTAAAATACAATGGAGTAATAATCACCTTGTATTATGGGAGAGCAACCCCCACATTGTCTGCAAATATTATTATGCATGTTTGAGAGGTGAGGATGCATCCTCAGGATAGTGATCAAAACCCATAAACAAACCTGTGCGTAATCAATTCATATCTTGGATGATCACCGATAAAATCGACAAGATAAAATGACCAACATTTGTTGGTCTTCATGTGTGAATGGTGAATCTATTGGGTTTTCTTATGATTATTTTTGTGACTCTTCAGAACCTCCTGTAAAACTCGTAGACTCCATTTTTCATCTCTTAAAATTCAATACATCTTAAAGATTCATCTAACCCTGACTCTTGGTGTCCCAGTCCCCCATCCTTAGCTCCACATTCAGGCTACTCTTCTGCCTAAGTATAGAGGGAACCAAGCCCTTCTTTGATTGTTCACCTTGAGTCTCTTCTAATTCATTTCACACCTCTCTACTTAGGATCTTCTCAACCTAATTATGGGGGACCCGAGTCCCCATTCTTTTCTATTCTTTACTCATTGATCCCTTTTCTCGACCTTCTTACTTAGGTTATATTTAACCTAAGTAGGGGGGGGGAAGACTTGAGTCAGTTCCTGTACTTCCCTATGTTTTAGCATGAACTATGACTTCATATCACTTAGTGCTATGAGGACACAACACAAGCTAAGTATAAAGGGGTGTACTGTATATATTTTATATATACTTTAGATGTAGTTCATATTTTCAAATTTTTTTCAATTTTTTGGGGGTTAAGGGTAAAGTATCTTTTGAATCGATTTGTGTAAAATGTTTTTATATGATTTAAAAAAATTATAATTACGTGACATTATATTTGAAAAATGTTTTACAATAGTTTACAAAAATGGGGATTTTACTTTTTTTTTAAAATCATTTGTAAAATGTTTTGGAAAATATTAATTTTTACAAACCATATCACATTTGTAATATGTGATATGGTTTGTAAAATATTTTCAAAATCTTTTAAAAAATGAGGGTGTAAGTGAGACTAACAAGTGTTTTTAATCAAATATACTTCTATTCAATAAAAAACCGAAAATTAAAGATCATAAAAATACCAACCCAATGAGTTGGTCTAGTCCCTTCCACGTTCAATATTACTCAAGACTCGAGGAATGGAGAACACTTGGTTATGAGGTCTTAAAATTCAAATTTAACCATTCTTAATTATTAGGTCTTAGACTTAATAATTCACACTTTCCTTGTTTGAACGTTATGAGTGCTATATTGCATACTTAATCTCTACCCTAAATAATATGACCGGCACCTCACATGCATGACTGCATATTGATGAGATCAGTTGAGCTTTCACTTGAGAAACTGGAATTTGAGATTTGAGCTTGGACCCAATTTAATGATGCTCAAGGATATGATAAAATCGATGAAGGCTTCATGAAACCTGAGTGTCAACAACTTTAGCATGTATGAGAACACGTTCTTATACTATCTTGAGATATTTACCTAAAGTACCAGGGTGTGACAAAATTAAATAAAAATAATTGATCAGTGTGTGCCAACTTGGTAAAAGCAGTGGAGCTAGACAAAAATAAAAGAAAAAAAAAGATCTTACACTACAAAGATATATTCAAAAGAGCTTCCACAAAAGGCGAGCGCTCTAAAGTGTCCACTTGGACCAATATTTTAGGCTTTTATGAGTCGGGTTAGCACCAAAAAAGGGCTCTGCATCGTATAGTGATACAAGTATGGGCGTGAAGGTATATTAGATACTCAAAAGAGACACATCCCGGTGCATTTCTAGGAAAACAAGTGCAGACGACTCAACATTCTCTTGACAGACGCACTGATCAACAACAAAAATAATACATGTGTTGAGTTAATAAGGCACTCGAGAGGATTCGTGTTCCAATGAGAGGGAGAGAAGAAAAGACACAAAACTATTACCTCCATCAACTGGTCTTCCTTGTATGCATTTAAGTCCGACAACTAAAGAGACGGTGGATTGAATGCAAGAAATGATTTATTCCCTAGTGCTAAGGATTGGGTCCCTAGAAGAGTCTCTTGGACTAGAATTTTGAGTGATGCTTTAATTCTACTCTTATAAATGCAATATACTCTAAATGTCATATCCTTATGCTACATGTATACACAAAGAGTCAGATGAATAGGGAAGTTGAGCTCCTTCTGATTAAGACCTGGTTTGACTTGAGTTTTTAGGGTCTCCAAAAATCGAGAGTTCTGGATTGATTAAGTCTTGTTTATGCATAGTCAGGGATTCCACTAACTTATTCATTCTTTATTGCTCGAGGACGAGAAAAGCTTAAGTATAGGGGGCGATAAATCCTTAATTTATCATCTTTATCTGTATTTATTATCCCTCTTACTTAAATAATTCATTAACATTAATTAATAATTGATTTAACTTAACAATTAACCTCTTGTAGTTAATTAACACTAATTACTGTATATAGATAAATATACTATTGTGCCCAATATTTATGTATTTCTTTATTATTAAAAATCAAATAAAAATTACTTTAATATCGCATATATTTAATTAAACATAAACTAAAAATGCAAAAAAATAACAAAACAAAACAAGTATTTTTAATACCTTAAAAATACTTACAAAAATATTACTTTCTATCTATGATGTATTTTTACTTTGAATTCTACATAAAATTGTAGATCTCAAAGAGATCTACAACTTTCATGTTGAATACTTTATTTAATTTTACCTCTAACTATTTTATTTATATTTATCTTCATTTATCTACTTCTCTTAATTCTTATTAGGCGACATGTCACATCCTTTCTCCTGCCACGTGATCCGGCCTTATATCCAACCCTGTTAATTTTAGGGCAGTTTGATCATCTTGATCAGCTTACCACTAACATTTCATCCACGCCTCAATCCTTGTCTGTCTGATCGAGATTGATCAGTAGCACCTAGGCCACCTGTTTGTGCCTTCATCTCCGCCCTTCGATGTGCCCATTCAACATCCCCAACCTCCAGCCCACTCCCCCCAACAAGTGCGAGTAAGGAAACCACCCCAACTTCCCCTATTTCCCCGATGTCGTCAACTAACTTCTCTTAGATTCCTACAGTAATCTCTTCACCTAAAATTCCTTATCCACATGAACCCCTAACCTCCACCAAACCCTAATTTCCTTGGCAACTGGCGGTGGTTGAAACCACCGCTTGGACATAGCCACCACCTTCCATCCTCCTTCAAATTGGTCATCACCAACACAAGTTTGACCCGTCCACCTTTACACGACCAATGGCCTAGCGACTCTCAACCCTTCTGTGATAGAGGAAGGGTCGATTAATGATGCCACAATGACATATTTCCCTGGTGTGACCCATGGTAAATCGACCATGTCACAACGTTAGACGATGGTTGTTCGAGCTTCTCCCAATGACTTAAGGAGTTAAGCAGAGACTCGAGGTCAGCCTCAACCTTATCCCAAGCACTTCGACCATTTCCGGCGACCTATCTTCAAATTTCAGGTATTCATGTTTTCTTTTCATTGGGTTTTCTTTGATTTTTTATGCGATGTACATAGGTCCTCACTTCGATTCAACTAGCCCTTTAGCTCCACTGTGTATCAATGATGCACGCATGGGGGTATTCTCACCATTTCCCCTTCTTCCACACCCCTACCACTTCGCTCCCTTTCCTCCACCGCCACGGTGGAGAAACCCACTTGGGTCTCCATATTCAGCTCTGAATGACACTCCATTTCACTCCCTCACGCATACACATTGACTATTAACTTCCCTAACATTTTGTAGTTCATTTCTTCAATGGCCGGAGCATGAGGATAATCTCCGTTCTAGAGTTTCTTCACCAGTAATCATATATCGACTGAACCACTCTGAGGTCCTCAAAGCTTCTAGTCTCTTCCTTGAGTTTCACGAGACGATTGTAGGGCTTCTTCGATCACTAGACTTTGACGAGCAACACAAAGGAGCTTTCAACCTATCACTAGAGCTCCATCTTCTCCACCATGCTGTGGAGGAGGAGGAAGCGAGGAATAATTGCCATCGGATTGGGTCCAATTGTGACCGATCCAATGACGAAGGAGTCCGCTACATCACTTCATCCAAGCTGTAAGCCTTGAATGATCTGAGTCATATTCCCAAGCATCCGGTCCCTCCATGTGGCCTGGACCACCTACATCCGACCGACCTAGCCTCCGAGCCTAGCCACACGTGCCATGCGCGTGGATGGGCTTGGAAAATTACAGCCGAAGGCCTCTTCTTCTCTAGAGTTGCAACTAGGTCCAAGGGATGCATGCGTCGCGTATGCCCCGAGTTATTTTTTAGCGCTATCCCGTTAATTCTTTTGAATGCAAAAATACCCTAGTGCAAGGGGTTAACACAAAATTGAGTAACAGTTTTCTTTATTTGTAATTCAGTCCCGACATGGACCAATTTGTGATGCATTTATTTTATTTATGTTTTGTTTATATTTATGCCCCTAGATTCACTGTGTCATAACTTTTGCATATGGATTCTGATTGATGTGATTTCAAAGGCATTGTGAAGCTATTTTAATTATCTACATGATGGAATTAGATAATCTCTGATTTAACATCTATAATATGATCAATTAATTAGGACTATAAGTGTCTGTATGCACTTCGTTATTAATTGCCATCAATTCATGTTAACTTCAATTTAGGAATGGATTAGACTTTAAAATTAATTATTCCTATTGCTTGAGATATGCATTTGATTCAAAAGCATAAATTATGTGTCTACACATGTTTATATTTAGTTGGATTTTGTTCATTCTGTTGACTATTTAACTTGCATTGAAAAATCAAAATAAAATTCCATGCTCATTCATATTGTCATGCATTGCACTGCCTTGTTCTTTTTGACCTAGATAGCATCATTAATCACTTAACATAGATATCAAAATTTAATTAATTATATTGTTAACTCGTGTCCTTATGTTCGACCATGAACTTATCTAGAATAAATTAAAGCCAAGTCATCTTCACATAGATTATTTGACTTAGTTCTCATAAATTATCTAAGCTGCTGCATTACAGTGAATACATATTAAGATAGAAGCTTACCCAAAGCACCGACAACCTCCATGTGGCTCGAGCATTCTACGAGCATCGAACCTAGGAGCACCCACACCCCTTACGTACTGACCATGCATTTTACATTCGAAGCCCGATGAGTTCTCCAATTTGCAGTTCAATCCAATCGCACACTCACATGTTTTCCTAGGATTTTGCACCCAGACCCAACTGGGTCCTCTAAATTGCAAATATCCCCCCATACATGGAATATTATAGATAAGTCCCTAGTGGCTTTTATTATTTACATTGCAGTCCATTTTGGATCTTTCTGTGATGTTTACTTATTTTTTTACATATTTCTTTGCATATATGCCCCTAGATTGTTTGATTAATAACTTTAGCATATGAACTCTGACTTTAATGATTTTGGTCTCGTTGGAATCATATTTTAATGCTCTTCATCATATTGCCTTATATGTTTGGATTTAATGTGTAATTAATCATCATATTATAGAACAATTTTCTTGCTTCTCACATGCCAATTAATTTATCTTAAATTGGATAGTACATCTTAGGCAAATAAATTCTTGGCATTATATTTCCTATTTAAATAAATTTTAATTGATTTTAAATTAAATTTAATTCAGGAGCATTCTTTGCAATAATGTGTTATGTCGTTTTACCATTCCATTTCATTTTGTAATACCGTATTAAATTGCATATAAAAAGAGTTTTAAAAAAGCATGCATTCATTTGTCTTGACCTAGATTTCATTACAACCCTTAACCTAAGTATTTAGTTCCTAGTTAGATAACTTAATAACTTGTATCCTTGTGTTCTACCTTGGACTTATCCAGGTAAAAATAAACCATGTCCTCTTCGTAGAGATTATTTAGCGTGGTTTTGATCAATTCTTAATTAGCTCGTATTACAATGATACAATCTTAACCTTGCCATTCAGCGGTTAATCAATACCCACAAGTCACGGAAGTAAATTCCATCCAAACACACCCTTAGCTTGGACGGTTTTAGTTTGAAGAAATCTATTTATCACTCAACTTTTAGCTCCTAATTTTTGATAATGATGAGGGATAAATCATCAAAGTCACGTGCCTCTCACATGCAGATCAAAATATAAAGCAAAAGGTGAATATCTGAACCAACACTTTCGAACATGCGACTCGAAAGCAAAGTAGATCCTCATGCCTAACGATATGGAAGCTCCATTAGCTACAATGACATAGCAATTCAACAGTCCAACTCAAAAGCAACCAAACACCCTTATGTAAAGGCTAGGAAAAAAACTTAGCCATAAAGGTAGAGAAATTGAACATCCAACTACAAATATCAAATACCCTGTAACGATGATAAATGAAAGTTACATACACCCAACATTTAGTAGTTAAAGCAACCGATAAAGTCAACCATGTTGCATGATCTTGTCAAAATTGACCGTGAAACATGTGACATAATTTAATATGAGAGTTTGGGATCGTTGTTCACAAAGAGGAGAGACCTAGAAAGAAGTAATGAATGCCAACAAATAATGCGAGTTTTGTCGCAAGGTTCCATCAAATAGAGGCATACATATCAAGAGGTGTTTATTCTCTAATCTTAGCTATATGTTTAAATTGATCATTATCCCACATAAATATTATTCACACCACTTCCACTGGTTTACATATAACTCATATTTCTTCATATATCTATGGGTTAAATGGGGCTGCTCCCTAAGGGAGCTAACTTGGCTCCCCTCGCGCCGTTTCACGCGGTTTTTTTATTTTTTTCGAAAAGTTCTTCCGTGGAATTTCATCACTATATCCCTATATTATGTTATTAAAATTTCGTGCGAAACAGAGACTCATACGGCCTCCATCAGACTGTCATTTTTTAACGGTAACAGAATTGCTAAAAGTGACCCCATTTGGATGGAGGCCGTAGGAGTCTCTGTTTCGTGCGAAATTTATTGACATAATATAGAGATATACTGATGAAAATCCACGAAAGAATTTTTCAAAAGAAAAACCCGATGAAATGGGGTGGGAGGAGCCAAGTTAGCCCCTCCCCCCTCCCCCCTCCCAAATGCCGCTCACAGCAAGTTGATGGCAATGTCGCTAGTTATCGGAGGAGGGATCGACGGTGGCATGAAGGAAGAAGATGATGCGTTAGAATATTGAACCGACGATGAGATGCAAGAGAATTGTGGAGGATGATTTTTATACTATATATTTTTGAAATGTTATAATAACAAATAAGTTTTCAATCAATAAAATAATAAATTCTAACAGGTCTTTAATTTCATCCATATGATTAAAAATACGTGGATAAGACGGAAGGCTTTCCTAATCCAATGAAAGAAACCATTTCATTTGATGTTTCATTAATTTATGCATGCATAGGGATGTTTTAAATAAATAAATGTCTCAGATGAAATGATGACCGTTCATCTCAATATAATTGGAAAAAATAGGATAACCATGTCAAGTTGATGTATCGATATGAATTGTCGCATCGAGATGAACAAATAGTTTATACTGCATGAAGAGCGTGGAGTTTTCTTTTTCTTTTTACTTGGTTGTGGTCCAAGGTCGAAAACAAGAAGGCAATGCAACAAAAAGATGTGACTTTAGTCGTGGTTTAGGGTTCCTAATCCAATGTGTATCAGCACAATGTGCGATGAATGTAGTGTTTTGGTGTATTTTCTATTTTTTTTGGAAAAAAGTTAATTGATTTTATGAGTAAAAATAAAAGAAAAGAAAACTGATTTACTTCTATGTACAAAATTGATGAAAAAATGTATTTTAATTATTAAACATAATCATAAAAAAGGAATACAATATTTTTGGGGATACTTTGAAAATAAATATAGTTAAAATAAAATGAAACAAAAATGAAGTTTTTGAAAATATTTAAAAGCCAAACATAGTTACTCGAAAAAATAGGATTTATTTGTCAAATGAAGTCTAAAAAATTTCAAATTACTTTTTTCAAAAATAAAAAAATGAAATTACAAGAGACCATTGAAATAGATTTTTTATTTTATAATATAGCAAAGCATCTTTATAAATCTTTAATAAATCATGAAGTGCAGAGTTTGTCAAGAGCTATCTAGGGATATTCTTAATTTCAAGATATATTGCCAAATAAACTCTACAGAAATCAGACTACAAAGCACAAATGAGAATATTTTTGAGTGAGGCCTATGTCAAAAGTTTTCTTATATTTAGTACCACAACATATCAGAAAACATGAGAACTTAATTTAATTCCTACAATTCCTCTAAGAGAGGGGTACCGGATCCCCCGCCCAAAAGCATCGGGGTTGAAGCGTAGTGAGACAGAGGATCATGGAATGTTGTAGTAAGGAGAACTTCATATATCAGGGGTGGCTTCGAGCCAGGGAGCGGGAATGAAATATTCAATTTTCAAGCTACATAATTTTTCATTCAAAAACTAATATCTAATTCACATATGCTCAGAAAATGTCAACAATAGCTCAAACTGAAGACAATTAAATAGGTGTTCCAAAAAATTTAATTCGTTTGAAAAAGATGGCTGGATTGCAAGATATGAAGTGTTCAATACAAGGATTTATTTGCAAATTAGATAAAAAAACTTAAAATTAAGTGCAAGGGGCTTATCCGTCTAGATGGATTCGGTGGGGTCTTCTTACAATTGCACCAAAAGCGCGCACACATGCTCAACAATCGAAGGACTTGTTCGTAATTTTAATGAAGGATGGAGGATAATGCTGCAAATATCCCATCCAATGGCAAACCAAAAGTTTTATCAAGGAGGGGCCAAGTATACGACTTACATGTAAGTTCAAAATGGGAAAAATTATTATATTAAAATAAAGTTAATTTTCAAACGATATTTTTACAATTTAAAATTTATTAGTATGGTTAGATTTTCAAATAAATTATTACTTTCGATAGTGATTTTTAACTTTTATTAAGTCTAATTATTTAAACTTTTCTAAATTCTTTAAATTATAAAGTAAATTTTTTCCACCCACTTAAATGGTCTGGTGGTAGTGCAATGTGCCTACCACCCAAAAGATTAGGATTTAAATCCACCCCTTGCAGGGGTTGCGTTAGTTAGTCGACAACCAAAGTAAAAAATAGTCGAATCTTTCAACATAGATTTGAGCAAGAATCAATGTAACCGACCCTACTTTTAGTGGGAGAAAGCTTTGTCATTTTATAAATTAAAAATTTTACACAAAAAATCCATAGTTAAATGGAAACAATAAAGTTTATTTTGTTTGTAAAGAGGTGAAGAAAAAGTGGGAGAATAAATGAGACCTTTAATCCCATTTAATATCAAATTATAGAGGAACTAAATTTTATTATAAAAATAAATTGTTGGTGAGGGGAATCAAACACTGCTCCACAATACAATAAATACACCACATTACCACAATGCCATATAGGGAGGCGGATCGTCTGCTGCAGCCTGAAATGCAGCAGATTCTGCAGTAGCCGTGTACACGATTTTGCACTTTTTGTGGGTCCGTACTGTGCAAAATTGTGTGAACCGCTCGATGAAGATCGAGCGGTTCACCCCATAACAACAGAGACAACACCACATTAGAGGATCCTCTCTGACCATATAGTGGGTTTGTTACTTTCGTTTACACATATGTGTCTTGTTCAACAATTAAGGAGTGAGATGAGTGGGTGTCATCTAGTTCAGGTGGTCCAAGTAGAAGATGACTATCGATCTGATGGCTCGCTGTAGGCGTTGGATGATGCAGATCAACATAAAGGTGGCTTGAGCTTCCGATGGTCGAGATGCGAAAGAAAGGTGCGATCCGGTGGCTGTCCCACCTTCTCCTTCTCCTCATTGTTCTTCTTCAGCTTAGGTGCGTGAAGGAGCTGGTTGAGGCTTGGCTCCGTCGATGACTGTGAGCAACGAAGATGCTTCACAGATGGATTACGGTGGTGCTTGGACCTCTGTTCCTGCTGCTCGGTGTCTGAGCATTGAGGCTCGAGCAAGGCGAGCTTTTGTGTTGTCGGGAGAAGACTCGAAGCTGGTGGTTCTCTCTCTCTCTCTGTTGCTTTTGAAGTAATGAGTGGATGTGACAGTTGTGCTTCGATTGGTTTTATCCCATCGCTAGTTGCATGTGAGGAGAATGGGAGATCATGGGATGGTTCGAGGGGATTGAACGATAGTTTCTTGAGTCATGAGGAGGTGAAAAGCTACGCGAATAACCGGCGACGTAATGGACTTGAATGGGTCAACGATTGGGGTTGAGTTGGCCCAATCCCGTGAAGGCACGAATTGGTCGCAATGATTGATTGAGGGGGAGCAGATCCTCTGCTGTCCCGCAGAGTCTGCTGAACTCACCGGAGCCGCTCGATCATGATCGAGCGGTTGGAATGGATTTTTACGGTAGGGCCCACAAAAAATGATAATTTTTGCGAACCGCTCGATCAAGATCGAGCGGCTCCGGTGATCCACAAAACTGCAGCAGGCTGTGCGGGACAGAGGAGGATCCTCTCAATGATTGAGGAGTGGGCGGGTTGAGTTGGCAGGTGCCAACGTATGAGATGGCCAAAGCACTTGTTGACTCAGTGGAAGACCTAACAAGTGTCAGGCAACGAAAAATCAAGGAAAAGTAAAAATAACAAAAAAAATCAAATTAAAATAGGTTAAGTTTTAAAAAGAGGATTAAAATGAAATATCTAGATCTCAACAAGATCTACAACATTCACAAAGACTTCAAAACCAAAATAGGTTATATACACAAAGTACAAAATTGTTAAGGTAGTTTATAGGTATACAATATCCAATTTTTAATGTTTTGCATTTTTTAATGATATGTACATATTATATTTTTTAGAAAATACTAATATATTATTTACATGTTTATCTTTTTTTTTTAATATTTAATGATTAAGAAAAAAAACAAAAAGGAAGGCGTTGTATGTACAGATGAACACAATTTTACATACGGGATTCATTTTTTATCTTCTCCTTTAGTTATCTATTTCTTTTAGTTTTAAATTCTTTGTAGTTAGTCAAAACACAAAGTAGTCAAAACACAAAGTAAAGGATGACAACAACAACGAAGTTTTTTTCCACATTAATGGGGGTTGACTAAAACACAAAGTAAAGAAATAAAAAGGAAAATAAATAAATTTAAAGGGTGAGATTATTTACATAAAATCATTGTTGCAAGACTGCACAATTGCACAATATACAACATGGTCCAACAACCTAAGTTTCACAAAAAAAAACCGATTCTTTTGAAGTTACTATTGTTTTATAGAAAATTAAGTGAATTATTCTAAAGATAATAGAGTTTATTACGAGACTATTTAAGCTAGAATTTCAGCTTTAAAGATCATGTATGCTCAAATTAAGGCATACATTTATTTGTAATATATACATGGTATATTTTTTAGGATTTTTTAATGAATTATGTTAGTAATATGTATACAATGAAGTTTATTTCATGTCAATTGAATTTAAGATGAGTTCATTTTAAAAATCAAGAAAGTTTGGGTAATATATACAAATGGCTATATACAAGGGGAATTCCACATTTTTTAGATTTTATGGAACTTCTTCCTTGGACTGGTTTATATGTTAATACTATATTTAGCCCATTTTTATTGATTGAGTGTATTTTATTATTTTTTTCATTTTATCACATATCCATCATCAGTCTACGATACACGACTTCATCTATCTCAATCGCATCAAGTTAACTCTTTAACTTGATTAATTCGATAACTTTGAATGTTTATTCTTACACAGAAGATCTACATCACGAGTATCAATCGAACATCTTTACGAAGAATATCGTCATCTCTTTTTAAACTAAATATCACGTTATTGGATAACATCATCCCATTTTAGTTGTCATCGATACAAAACTTTAGATAAACTTTTATAATAAATTAATTAACCTGATTTTATTAATCAGATAGTTATATGTAAGACACAAAGAGTGGACAAGGTACGCAACTCTAATCATGCGGACTTAAACATGCTTTATTTCATGGGAACTTTACCACACGAACCCTATAAACTTTGTAAATTACCTTCTTGACCTTTGAAACAACGTAATTCTCCCCTCGACCTCGTAAACTTGCTAACCCTTACCCCACATACCTTGTGGATAACCCCCATCCATTTACCCATCAAAACTAACAGTATTCCGTTACGTTTTTTTACATTATACCCACTTTGTTTATCAAATTTACATTAAGTGTCCCTCCCCCTCCCCATCTCCCTTTCCCCACCCAACACCCACCACCTCCATTGCCCTCCTCCTTGATCTCTGACCTCCCCCTCGCCCTCCTCCCTGACCTCCGCCCTCACCCTCCACCACCTCGACCTCCACCCTCGCCCTCCACCACCCCGACCTCCACCTTCCCGACCTCCGCCCTCACCCTTCTCCAGGTCTATGTCCTCCTCCTCCCCAGCCTCCGCCCTCGCCCTCCCTCTCGCCCTCACCCTCGAGTTCCTCCAGCGGTCCTCCTCGCACTGGCCCTCACCCTCCTTCTGCCCGTCGTTGTCACCAAAATCGAGATGAATGAGGAGGCTTCATCATGCGAGAGTGGAAGAGGAAGTAGGGGGAGAGGAGAGAGAGTGGAAAGAACATACCATTGGATTTGCTAGGGCCTGCTTAACTCAACTTAAACCCAAGCTAGTTAATCCAAGCAATCTCAAATTAATGCAAAGTCTATGGGGTAAGACGGAGTAAGTTTACAGGGTGAAGGGTGAGATTACGTTGTTTCAAAGGTCGAGAAGGTAACTTACACAGTTTTTAGGATTTGTGAGGTAAACATCCCTTATTTCATGTAGGAAATGATATACCTCACATCCCTTATTTCATATATGAAATGATATTGCAATAGCATGATCGCTAAAATTCCTTACCAAGGACTTACAAAGTCCAACAAAAGCAACAACTAACTGTGGTATCGCTATCAATTATGATGGCGCATCACTATAAGCAAATTCGGTACCACTTTACATATTTTGAGATTGGAACGGCAAAATATGTCCAAGTTCCTCTGGGAAACAATGGCAGCGCTCAGTAGTTGATGTACTCAAAATAACAGCTGAGTATCTACATCAGTAGAAAATGATAAATATAAAAATAAAACAACCAATAAGCCTTGGCATATTTATAGTCCATCACCATGTAATTCTGAATGAAACAATTCTATTCACAGAGATTAATGGATATCAATTCTATTCACAGATTAACAAGATGCAATTGACTAATGTTCTTCCCCTTTCATATCTCTTTGGTATGTGGTATGCATATGTGAATTTAGACTACTAAACACCTATATGGAGAGGGTGGATCAAAGAACAAAAAAATAATGACCCCAAAGATTCTCCGTCCTGTGTACCTCGCGGAACTCCATGATGGTAGATGTTATTTGGTCAGCTGATGAGCAAAACTGGGCAAAAGAACTATGAGCCAAACATAAAAAGATACTTCAGATCCTCAATAGTTAGACGACTTTGACGATCACCGGTTTCATCTTCTCCAAATGCAGATGCAACCATTTTCCGTTTCTTCTCCTACAGTAACGAAACCCATGAGTCGGTATAAATAAACTCTTGCAGAAAAGGGAACAAAGAGCAAAGCTACTGCTAGAATAAATTCAAATCATATGAAATCAGCATGTCTCTGTTTCTGACGAAATTTTAATAGAATGTTAGAGAGATATAATGATGAATATACAAATTTTAATTTTCCAAAAAAAATTAGGGGAAAACGGGGGTGGGAGCAGCCCGTTGGCTCCTCCCAGGGAGCAGCCACATTTTACCCTATATATATATATATATAGGATTTTTATCCAATGCGCACAGGGCCCATTAGCATTTCGGTGTGCACCATTTGTTGGCCACACACGTGTATTACAGTTTTAGTGGTTACCTATTTCGAAGGATGTTGTTTTTGGAAAGAGATTAATATGCAAAGCGATTTAACAATAAATGGTATTCCAATTATATCGCGTCCTAAAAAATAGGAAGATCTTTTTGGAAAGAAAACATTCGAATCGATTATTTCTCGCTGAAAATTGAGATCCAAATGCTCATGTCAGTAATATATATATAATACTCAAGTAAATGGTTGTTGCGAGATCAGTAATATCCAAAACAACGGTCAGTAATTTACATTCATTGTCTTACATGGTGCAGAATTCAGTAATATATACACAATGGACAAGTAAATGCTTGTTGTGATGTCAGTATTATCCAAACAACGGTCAGTAATATATTCATTTTATTACATGGTGCATATTTCAGTAATATATACACAATGAACAAGTGCTTGTTGTGAAGTCAGTAAAACCATAACAAATTGTTAGTAATTTTCATACGTTTGAACAGAATTCAGTAATTTAGAGATGATACTCAAGTAATATATATACAGTTATCAAGTAAATTATTGTTTGTGTTCAGTAATGTATATATCCATGTCTTATATCACATGTTCAGTAATGTGTACGATTCTCAAGTAATAGCTACTATGAGATCAGTAATAACAAAGTAATGGTTAGTAAGTCATGGGCATTGCTCAAGTAAGAAAGTAACTATTTGTTAATGCAATGCACATTACATCGGCAATGGTATTACTAACCATTTGTTATGTTATTACTGATCTCACAACACACATTTACTTGACCATTTTATACATATTACTAAATTCTGTACAATGTAACTATTTGAATGTAAATTACTGATCATTGTCTTGATATTACTGATCTCACAATAAACATTTACTTGACCGAATTGTATTTATTACTATCATAGCATTTGGATCCGCGTGAAATCATTTATTTGAATTGTTTCTTTCCAAAACCGCCTTCCAATTTTTAAGGATGTTGTATAATAGGAAATATATGTTTTTTTTAAATACGCCGTAGCCTATAATTAGAAATATAGTTATTGCTAATACACGTGTATGGCCCAGAACGAGTGCTCATTGAAACGCTAATGAGCCCTGTGCGCATTGGATAAGCCCTATCTCTCTCTCTCTCTCTCTCTCTCTCTATATATATATATATATATTGGAAAGAAGCCTAAATTGAGGGTGGCTCACCATATTATTGGTGAGACCCCGCCTCATTTGAAGTTTCTCCTATATATATATCGCAGTAATAAATAGGACTGATTACATAGCATGTAACAGCAAAATGCCACCCAACACATGCTCGATTGTGGTTACCATAAAATGGATTCTGGCCTCTAAGGCACGTATTCGCATAGAAACTCTTGCTAGTGGTCCGCATGCATAGCAATGAAAAGTGTTCTTCATTATAAGGCTAATGATGGTGCACGATGCTCCCAACTCGCAATTACTGGATGTTCTTTAAACACATGCTTTTCCTTAAGCTTGTTAGTAACATCAAATTATAGATTGATGGAACGAGAAAGGGAGTGGGCGAGGGAGCGACCCAACAACTCTGGAGGGGATGGTTGGAGATTGGTTCAGGCGCGTTCGCGCAGGCTCGGAGGGGCGCCGTGGAGGAGAAAAGGTCCAAACCGCGGCAATGACCCATGCCTTTCGGGCAAGACCATCGTGCTTGTAGGATATGTTGGCACACGGGACCACCATATGCAGCAAGTGAACGGTGATTTGACAGCTCAGATAACTGGGCGATGAGTGGGAGACATATAGGTGGAGTGGATACTTAACACAAATGTTAGCGATGTCTAAATCATTTATAACTAGTCATTTTCTTGTAAAGACCATGCTATCATGTTGTATATTTAGTTTATGTTGTAAATGGAACCACTACGGAAATCAGATGGTGAGCGAGACTATCATGTTGGTAGGATATGGTGGTACAAGGGACCACCATACACAACAAGCGGACGGTGATTTGGCAGTTCAGATAACTGGGCGATGAGTGGGAGGCACATAGCCGGAGTGGATACTTATAAATACCCCTTCTATCCTTTCATTCTCTACCCATCCATTCCATACTCCACCTCCAGGGCTAAGGTTGACAGGCTGAGAGAGAAAGAGGTAGGCAGTGAAGAAGCGTACGCGAAGCGCTGCAAATAAAAAGAGGAAAGAAAACATGCGATCCTCTCCTAGTCGGTTTCGAGTAGAAGGTAAGCAGATAAAATTTGAGATAGCTTTTCAAGTTCCTCTTCTTTCATACATTAGTACTAGCAATAAAGGGAGAAACTTGAGCATAGCCTTACTCGAGTAAGTGTGGCTATGTCGTTGGTGAACATGTGACCTTTCACATGATTCACCCACTCATGTTACGAGGCATGCTGATTCTTCAATATATGTTCCTATAGCGTAGTTATGCGATGTTGAAAACCTGACGAATGACCTACCTAAGTGAGGGTGACCATGTCGTCTGTGAATATGTGATTCTAAACATGTTTCACATACTTATGATACAAGATGTACCAATTCTTCATCGTCTACTCCTTTCGATTCATTCTTTCCAAAGTCCACATGTTTTTCTATCAAATATTACTTTTATAAGAGGAAATTCTGTTTTGTTTTTTGACTATTTTTTGTTATGTGATTTTTTACTACTTTCTTTAGACCATGCCTGTGTGTTGTTCGATACTGTTCTTTACGTCATTTAACACAGATGTTAGCGATGTTTAAACCATTTACAACCAATCATTTTTTGTAAAGACCATGCTAAAATGTTGTATATTTAGTTTATATTGTAAATGGAACCACTATGGAAATCAAATGATTAGCGAGACCATCGTGCTAGTAGGATATGGTGGCACAATGGGAACATCAGATGGTTATTATTCAAGGCATATCAATACTTTATATAAGCATATATATAAGGCAGATTATTTTAGTATGATATTCATTCACTGCTAATGCTATTAATTAGTATATTTATGCTATTTATTTTTATGAATGCTAATTTTTTAATAGATACATTATTCTTGTTATGTTTTTATGAATGTAATACAATATTGAAAAATGTCTAATCTATACAAATATATAAGAATACATGTATAAAAATTGATTTATAGTATTTAAAATAATTAAAAAAAATTCAAAATCGACTAAAACCTAGCTAAATATGATTACAGTGACTCGACCGACCGAATATCGACTACTGACTTCCGCAACCTTGATTTTCTTTGAAATATCACCTGATGTAAGGGAAACACTGTTGGGAAAAAGAAACTTGTTTTTTCCATGAACCCTAGGACTCTCTTATATAGAGGAGAGACCTATGGGTAAATTATATAAGATAGACGAAAATAAAATAAATAGAGAAAATAATATATAAACACAAACATATCTCTACACTCCCCCGCAAGATGGAGGGTAAATGTTAATCATGCTCAGCTTGGATGAACACTTCTGAAATGGTCCTTTGAGCAAAGCATTGGTAAAGATATATGTTGTTTGATCTCCTGAACTAACATAAGAGGTAGAAATAAAGCCTTTATGTATCATATCTTGTGTATAGTGGCAGTCCACTTCAATATGTTTAGTTCTCTCATGAAATGCAGGATTATTTGCAATAAATAGGGTTGCATGATTATCACATTGTAACTGCATAGGAAGATGTACATCTATATGTAAGTCTGCTAGCACTGCTCGAACCCACATCATCTCTATGCTCGATTGTGCCATAGCTCTATAATCGGATTCAACACTTGACCTAGCAACCACAGTTTGCTTCTTGTTCTTCCAAGAAACAAGAGAACTGCCAACAAATACAACGAAGCCCGAAGTGGACTTCTTGTCCTTAGGACATCCTGCATAGTCTGCATCTGCACATGCTGAGATGGTCAGAGTTGCCCTTTTCCTGAATAGCAATCATGCTCCTGGATATGACTTTAGGTACCTCAAAATCATATAAATTATGTCCATATGTACCTGTCGAGGTTGCTCCCTGAACTGCCTGACCTGACTATCTGACAAGGAGATGTCTGACCTGGTAATAGTGACGTAGAGAAGCTTTCCCACCAATTCTCTGTATGTTCTCCTATCTACCTCATGTGTCATCATCATATAACCTCATGTTGGGATTCATAGGAGTAGTAGAAGGTCGACATCCAATCATGCATGTCTCAACTAGCATGTATGTAACATACTTTGGGTCATCACAAGACCTTGCTGATTCCTAGCGAACTCTAACCCTGGGAAATACCGTAGGGTGCCAAGATCCTTGGTGATAAACCGTCTGCCAGAAACTCCTTTGCCCACTTGATCCCCAGCACATCATCTCTGTAACAAGTATGTCATGAACATATACCATGATAACAACCGTACCTCTGGAAGTTCTTTGTACAAATAGGGAATGATCTGCATTTGGTCGCTTGAAACCCTGCCTCTCAATCAGATCCGAGAACTTCTGGAGCCACGCCCATGGACTCTGCTTCAAGCCTGCCTTATGATGTCTACAAACCTGCTGACACTCCCCCTCAGCAACAAAATCTAGAGGTTGTTGCATGTAGACTTTCTCCTGGAGATCGCCATACAGAAATGCATTTTTAACATCAAAGCTGAAAATAAGATCAATCACGTATCACAGCAACGGAAAAAAGAATTTGTAGAGTCGAGTGGCGGGCAACATGAGAGAATGTCCAGATAATCCACTCCATATGTCTGAGTAAAGCCACGTGCAACCAATCTTGCCTAGTAACGATCAAGACTCCCATCTGCATGGTGTTTGATGGTAACCACTCATTTGCAATTGACAATAGACGCTCCATTCGGAGAGGGAACCAAACTCCAAGCACCATGCGACTATAGAGCAGTCATCTCCTCTTCCATGGCCAAACACCACCGACTGTCTCTCAAGGCCTCCTGGTAATTTCATGGGATTTCTACGGTAGATAGAGCAATTGAAAATCTCCTGAAGTCACCTATTAAGCGATCAAAGGAAACATGGCCTCAAATTTCAGCGAAATTCGGTCGAATTTCTGTCGAATATCGATATCCAGTCGAAACCGAAATTCGACCGAAATGACCGAAATATTGGGGTCCTAGTACAAAAAATGACCGAAATGACCGAAATTTCGGTCGAAATTCCATCGAAATTCTATTTTGGTCGATACCGAAATGGTGACCGAAACCGACATTTAAGGCCTTGAAAGGAAATATGTGACGCGAGAGGATATGAGGCACATGTACACTTCTGCTTTCAAAGCGTAATAGATATATCTAGGTCATTGGGAATCTCCTCAATCTGTATGCCATGCTCCTATAAATATTCCTGCATGGTCACATCTCCAGACCCATCGTTAGAAGCAATGTATTCAAAACAAACCCGAGGCATGCTGGATGACTGACGATGACCATGAGCAAAAGTAGGCCAACGTGTATAATATCATGGCAATGGTGGAACATGTATCGTGGGAGATGGAGGCATATGAGGAGGTGATGGAGGTGGTGTTGGAGCAACTGACACGGGTGGAGGTGATGATGGACTCGTAGGAGGAGGTGACATGTAGACCTCATCATCTGAATCTGATGAAGTCAACCTATCACCTGTAGGAGAAAAGAACATCACCGACTTAAAAAATATGACATCAGCACTAACATAATATTTCACGTGCAATGGATCATAGCATTTATATCACTTTTGTGCCCTGAAGTACCCAACAAACACACATTTGACAGCTCTAGGAGAGAGCTTGTAAAGACCTGGAGACAATTGATGGACGAATGCAACAGAACCAAAAACACGAGTGAGCGAGAACAACTCCACTGGAAATGCCAGAGAGAAAGGAATTTTCTCTCCTAGAACAAACGATGGAATGCGATTCACGAGATAACATGTAAGAATGACATCACCCCAAAACAAATAACGAGCACGACTCTGAATAAGAAGGGTTCGAGTAACATAAGGTAAATGACGATGCTTTCTCTCTTCAACATCATTTTGCTGAGAAATGTAGGCACATGTTGTTTGATGAACAATACCATGAGATGAAAAGAATTGGGATAGTGCATGAGTGCCAAATTCTGAAGTGTTAGAAAATGAGGAATGCGGAAGCAGAGTAGATAAACAGAGCAAGAACTACAGAAAGATAAACATGAACATAAGGATTTTTACGTGGAACCCTACTCCATAAGGAGCAGGATGAAACCACTGAAGAACGCCTCGAAGGGTTGATGTGTCTATTGCACTTTCTCTTCTGATACAGGAGGTCTGGGGCTTCTTATATAGCCTCCACAGTCCAGCCCCACCATTGGTAGATGTGTGACTAAACACTGGATGTGGTAGATGGATCATGGACCATCTATATAATGGTCAGCTTGGACAAACAGAAAGAAATCTCAAACTCACCATATAAGACACTACGTACAATATCAACTCAACGTAAACACAACTGTCGGCTGTTGTCGAGGACGTTGCTTCTCATGTCGTGCAGGTGAGGAGGAACAAACGAGCTAGAGTGTGAGTCAAACTAGATCTCCTCATAGGAGAATGTGTGCTCTGTATTGCGCATGTTAGAGTCATAGAAACTGAAAAGAGTCTCCTCGTCAGAGTACTTTGGCCCGCCACAATCATGTGGACAACTGCTCTATCTCTGAAGGGCCGAACTGAAAAAACCATGGAAACATCCTCGTCGGAGTCGACGGTCGCTGGAAAATGGAGCCTGAAAAGTCTCCTCGTCGGAGAACTGGGTCTCGCCCATATTGACTCACAGAATGGGATCTCTACTCTGGAGTCCCTATGAAATCACATGAAAACCCTAGCCCACATAGTATAGAGAATGGGATCTCTACTCTGAAGTCCCTATGGTTCACATGAAAACTCTAAGACTAAAAAATAAAGATGTGGACCACATAAATGATGGCAAACATGTGCACATCAAACTGAAGACTCGGAATCTGATCATCGTGTTTGAAATTTGAACTGTAGAGTCTGAAAACTGGCATCGAATCTGAACTGAGAATCTGGAGTTAGACCTGTAGAACTCTATACAATACTCCCCCTTTCTCCCATACTTATCGGAATAATGATATCGACAAAGTTGGGAGAAGGCACAAAAATGGAGAAAATAAAAAACATGCATAAGATGGCTTAATTTTTTCGGCGTTTTTAAATTTTTTTGAGTCGTTCTCTTTTTTATGGTTTTTTCCTTTTCTTTTTTTCTTCTCTCTCCTTTTTTCCTTTTTTTTGAAAACTCAGTCCAACTTGGGCCTAAAATATGCAGCTGAAAAAATATTTTTTTTAAGATCCCGGCTAGGCCCTTATTTAGGGTTCCCTTGTGAACCCTTCCTTCGAGGACCCCGACAGGGGTTTTTGCAAGCCACCGCCGCTTTTAAGGCTCTTCCTAGAGAGGAGATGCTCTGCTTAAGGCATCGTGGAGGGAGCTCTACCTTGCGATGGGCGGCTCCGCCTGCTGCTGCGAAGGAGAGGCCTTACCTCCTACAGGAGAGTCGCCGCCATGGAGATAATGCTCGCCGCCATCTGATCTGCGTGAGAGGAGTCGCAGTCTACGTGTGCTAGAGGATGCTGCGCTTCCATATGTGGCTGGAGGATGGTGGTGCCGCCAAAGAGCAGTGCCTGCCAGGTTTCTGTGCGTGAGGGATGGGGCTCCTACAGGGGGTGGCTCCGCCTGGAGCTCGATGATGTCCTCACGCGAGGGAGGAAACACCACCTGGATAGGGCCTCCCCGACTGGGGCTTGGAGGAGAGGTGGGCATCGTCGCCTGGAATGGTGCTGCCTGGACCCGATGCATCTCACTGTTTTCAAGATTGTCTTGGGTTTTTCTTCTTAAAAACAAATTTAATGCTGGTCATGTTATTCAATCCTTCATTAATGAAATAAGAAATGTTTTTTTGCGAGTGTCAAGGTTATATGCTCAGATAATGCGCTAGAATTTTGCAGTACTGAACTTTCTCAATTTCTTAGATCCTATGGTATTGTGCATCAGACTTCTTGTGCGTATACTTCTCAACAGAATGGGGTGGCTGACCGAAAACACCGCCATCTTTTGGATGTTACCAGGACTCTTTTGATCCAGAACCGTGCACCCCATTCGTATTGGGGGGATGTGGTTTCTAATTGCTTGTTACCTGGTGAATCGTATGCCCTCATCGGTACTGGGGGAGAAGATCCCGTTCTCGATTGCATTTCTCAAGATGGATATTTTCTCTCTTACCCCTCATGTTTTCAGATTTGTTGTTTCTGTTCATCATATGTCTCCAGGGCTTGACAAGCTCTCTACTAGAGCCGTCAAGTGTGTATTTATTGGGTATTGCAAGACCCAAAAGGGATGTCGTTGCTTTGACCTTGTTCAACGAAGGTACTATGTCAATGTGAATGTCACCTTTGAGTCCATTACATATTTCTCTCCTACAAGTGACAAGCTCATTCCTTCAGAGAATGGAGAAGAGGTCTATATGCCTCTACCTCCAATTTCATCTCCGCCATCTCCTCCACCACCACCACCACCTTCACCTCCACCGTCACCAACACCACTACCTTCACCACCTCCACCGCCTACCACGCCTACTGTCTTTCCGCAGGTTTACCAGCGTCGACCTCATGCTCATGTGCCTACTTCATCCAGCACGCTCAAGGTATATTCTGAGCATCTGAGTTCTTCTAATGGCACTGGTGATTTGTGTGTGCAGCTCGAAGTGCAGGATATCTTGGAGGATCCACCCTTTGAGGATGTTGTGGACCTGGATGTGCTGATTGCTCTTCGGAAGCAAAGGCGTGCATGCACTATGCATCTTCTTGCTTCCCATGTTTCCTTGGCATGACTCTCCGAGGATTTTGAGAGGTTTACTGTGGGACTGTCAGCCGTGGAGATACCACGGTCCTATCAGGAGGTGCTGCAGAGTAGTTAGTGGCATCTGATGATGGAGGAGAAGATGACAGCTTTACAGTCTCGTGGTACGTGGAGTGTTGGCAGGAAGTGGGTGTTTACTGTGAAACACCGAGCTGATGGTATTGTGGACAGATATAAGGCTAGATTGCTTGCTCATGGGTTCACCCAAACCTATGGGGTGGACTACCAGGATATTTTTTCTCCCGTTGCGCGCCATTCAACGCTGCAAATTCTTATTGCTATTGTTGTAGTATGCGACTGGTCGCTTTTCCAATTAGATGTCAAGAATGCATTCTTGTATGGAGACTTGCAGGAGGAAGTTTACATGCAGCAACCACCAGGGCTTGCTGCTGAGGAATGGCCTCAAATTTCAGCGAAATTCGGCCGAATTTCTATCGAATATCGATATCCTGTCGAAATCGAAATTCGACCAAAATGGCCGAAATGATTGAAATATGGGGGCCCTAGTACAAAAAATGACCGAAATGATCGAAATTTTGGTCGAAATTCGATCGAAATTCTACCGAAATTCATTTCGGTCAGTCTCCGAAATGGTGACCGAAACCGACATTTAAGGCCTTGGCTGAGGGGGAGTCCAGTATGGTGTGCCGACTTCACATGGCCATATCTGGCCTTAAGTAGAGTCCGAGCGCTTGATTTTAGAAGCATTCAGAGTTGATTGAACATAAGGTCTTGTCAGATCTATTGCAGATAGGGATGAAAACGAATATAAATATATTCGTATCCGATCCGCTATCGTATTTGCTTTATACATATTTTGATATATGTATTCGTATTCCATTTAAAATGGATGCAGATATGGATATCACTTTGACATTCGCTAATAACATTCGCTAATATTCGCATTTGTATTTGTATATCCGTTTTCATAAGTATAGTAAAATATTTATTTATAATTGTATGCAACAACATTTTATGATTGCATTCACCATTGTTGATATAATTGTTATTAAAATAATATGTTTGGTATATTTATTTTATGTGTAAACCATCCTAAACATGTATATTTCTGTTAATCTATCAAAATATTTCTATTATTATTCGTATATGATTCATATTCGTTTTACATTCGTATTCGTTTTTAAGGATATGGTAACCCAATTTTCATATCCATCAATATTCGTATCCGCATTCATATTCGTATTTTAAAATGGACAAGGATATGATTATACATATATTCGCATCCATATCCGACTGTTTTCATCTCTAATGGCAGATCATTCTCTTTTTGTTAAGAGAATTCAGAGAGGTACCGTTGTTGTTCTGGTTTATGTTGACGACATCATTGTTACTGGTAGCGATGAACATGGCATTCGGGCAACTAAGGATTTCCTTGGACGACAGTTTGTGACCATGGACCTTGGCAATCTACGTTACTTCCTTGGCTTGGAGTTTGCAAGAAATCAGCATAGTATGGTTATGATGTAAAGGAAGTATGCTTCTGATCTTCAATCTGAGATAAGCATGACGTGATGCTAACCTAACACTACACCAATGGATCCCAATGCTAGGCTCTATAATGATAACTATGAGGAGGTGGATAAGAGACGATACCGAGCCCAAGGGAGCACATAAATGATGTGGGTCAAGTTCGTCCTGACTGACCTAACTATTGATGTGCCTCTTCTATGCACCTCAAATGTGATAATCAAGCAGCTATGTTCATAGCTAATATCCAGTCTCCCATGAGAGAACAAAGCACATGAAGTAGACTTTCACCCGTGATTTGATCCAGAAGGGGCTTATTTCCACTTCTCATGTTGCTTCAGGCGATCAGATTGCAGACATGTTTACCAAAGCTCTTGCGAGGGGTCCTTTTCACCGTTGTTCCAAGCTGAGCATGATAGACATATATCTCCAGTTTGAGGGGAGTGTTGAGATACTTATATCTCTTTGTCTTTATTTATATTTTTCTATTTCTCCAGTCTACTTTATGTAATTTTCCCTTAGAGCTTTTCTCCTATATAAGAGAGCTCTAGAGCTACGATGAATAACACTTTTTGTTTCACGTCTTTCCATTGTTTTCATGTCATGAAGAAGCATGTTGAAAATACATTAATTAACCGACAAAACACTCGAATTTATTTCACATTATTCCGACTCTGTTTGCCCTAAATATTCCATATTTAGTGGAGATGGGTCGGAAAATGATTGTATCATCACATGAACTTTATTAATGTGTTTATGATTCAATATAATCAGGGAAATTTGGAATTAATCCTGACTGACTGTTGTATCATTTGTTTAGAGAAACACATGACAAACAACAACCTTGAATGATTGCTTCATGACATGAAAACCCTAGTTTATCCTATAATAGTTGTAGGACAACTTTACATGAAAAACCAAACTTGTTTACTTGATATGAGTAGAAATTTAGGATCTTTAAAAATATTTTAAGATGCCTAAATCTCTGAGTGTATAATATATAATATCATGTCGATCATCAAAGGAATGATCGATAAAATCGCAAGTACATTGATTCAATTGTATTGTTTTGAATCGGGAAGGTGAAGGTGTCTAGACCGGACTATGCTGGCTCGGTTTACTAATTAGCATCTTGTATGTCAAGGAAATGCCCCCTCCCAACATATACTCGAGCGTCTGTCCAGATCTATTATCGAGGAGGGGTAATATGAGTAAGTCAAGTTTACTCTAATTACTAAAAACAGAATCATACGTACTTGTGAGATATAATTTTATACACTAATATCAAGCAAACCTAAATATTTGTTGGTTGCATTTGATTACTAATTTAATGTGATTAAATTAATTTAATTTAATTAAAATAAATAGCTTCTTATTAATAGGATTGTGATTCCCTTGGAAGAATTAATCATAAGAATCCGATTATAATAAAAACTTGAACAGATATGGAGTATCATATGATGACATCCATGCTCTCTCGTCAAGGCGTAGGGTACCGTCGTCATGGATTGTGTTGCGGAGACGCCTATGCGAAGTCATAGCTCCAATATACAAGCGTGCATGGATCGAGCTCTCTTCTTCTTGAAACAGACACGTCGTATGCATAGTGACCCCGATGTTGCTCCACATATAATTGAGCAGTATTGGATTGCACATAGCAAGTTATATTCCTGTTAACAATTGGTTCAATTGGCCACGGGGCAATATCACCTCAGGGGTGGTGGGCTCAGGTGTCAGACCAAATTGAAAGTGCAAGTTGGACTTGCAAAGTGGAAAGAGTTCCCACTTCCCTCACTGTAGTTGCTATTTCTCATATTATTGGGATGTGATGAAAGTAGAAGGGAGATCCCACATCTCGCTTGAGGTATCTTGGTTGGCATATCTCATGCTTTAAAAGTTGAAAAGGGAATGGACTTTCAAAGTAATAAAAATCAAGATGACTTTGATTTAACATAACCTTAATCAAAGTAAATATTTATGCAAATTATCTTGTTTCAGATAAATTTCATTTAAACTCACTCGATACATTTATACTTAATCATAACCACTATCATGGATATGATCCATGATTAAGATGTTTTGGCAAAGTTATGCGCTCTCAACATTTAATCATAAAGAGGAGGACGAAGATCATTTGACGATGATCTAGGATCATGACTTGAACATGTGTCTATTGATAGGACCACTAGACTGTGAGATGTGAAACTTTAGATTGTCTAAAAGTTCAAAACTTACCTACTTGTAAATATTACATTTAAAGTAACATAATCGGTACACCCTTCTTCAAGAATGGTGTGTGATGCGAAGGTATTCAAAACCTCATACATATTGATGTGTACGCTCAATCAATACCATAACAAACATTAATGACATGTGATATCAACTGATAATCATTCAAGGTTCCTTACATATCTTTGAAATGTTCAAAGATTTCACAATTATGGTTGAGAACCAAAGTTGGAAGGAAGAAGTATAGAATTCGATCTGTCCAAGGTAATGAGTACCTGTCAGATGAATTCAAGGAATATCTTATAGAGAAAGGAATAATTTTTCATATCTCATTCCTCTCGGAACACCTCAGCTTAGTAGAGTTGCAGGCAGATAAAACATGATCACGTTGGACATGATTATATCAATGATGATACATAGTACAATTACTACATAGTTTATGAGGATATGCACTAGAGACTGCAACATATATCCAAATCTAGATTCCATGCAAGTATGCTAGAATCTTGCACTAAAGAATGATACTTCATCAGGTGTGTAAAAGATAGTATTGGATGCCTACTTTGTGACTCTAAGATTCTTAGAGTCTTCATATCTGTGGATATGATTCTTAGAGGAAGAATTACTTAAGAGTCAAGATAAGGATAAAGTAAAGGAATTTATTGAATCTGAATAGGATAATGAAGTTCCTAAACCAGAAACTAAGAATATAATTGAAGATGAAACAATCATACCTCTTCGACAGAGTTCGAGGGTGGTTAGACTATGTAAAAGGTATGGATACCATGTGCCAGAAGAGTTTGACAATGATCCTGCTTTATATGATGAAGCATTTGAGGATTATGAAATGGATATATGTATGTTAGTAATAAAGTCTAATGTATACTCCAAGATATTGCTAACCATAGCTACATATCTTGATTATAACGTATGGAAGATGGAAGTCAAGATTGTATTCCTTAATGAATACATCAACGAAAATAATCATATGAAGTAGTCCCAGGGCTGCATAACTTAGGAATACAAAGTGTGTAAGCTAAGGAAATCCATCGATGGGCTCAAACAAACTTCTTGGAGTAACTAAGATCTCGTCGGATAGACTCCTCTTAACACTTATTAGGCATTCCTCGTCCTCTCTTAACTGGTTCAACATCCCAAATCTCGCATCTTCTAACTAGTGCATCAACAAACTCTCATATGCAAATGACCAAACACTTTTAAGCGATTCTCTCTCATATTATATTCAATCAGAGCTATATCAACTTTCTTTGGATAACATCATTTTGAATCCGATCATCTCTCGAGTATGACTAACAATGTAATTATGGATTAGATAAATATATCCCATATATTCTATCTATATATTCACATGTTCTTGAAACCGCTTGAATTCCCATAATAATAGTATTCCCCTCAAGTTTCTTCCAAACATCGGAAAAACTTAGAAATGTTAAACATTTTGTTGATATCCATGGCTATCAAATGACAATGTTATCAGCATACCCTAGAGAAGCAGAGTGAGATGTCAAACAAGATATCATAACTTATCTCGATGACAGATTCCATGCTCTTCAACATTTGGAGAACTTCCTACACTACCTCCGTATAACAACCCATTAATCCATCGATATTTGCCCAATTCCTCACCATTCATTACTATATCCACAAGGTAAGTCATTCACAGCCCATTTCTAGCATTGATTGTCCAGCTATGGACACTCATCTGCAGATACAGACGAAATGAGTGAGCAAATGGCCAGCAGGATCAGCTCGATTAAGAGACAGACCGAGGAGAATGGGATAGGAATTTTGTTATCGGGGTTTGGGGAACAATGCCATGCCATCACATGATGCATTTAAGATTAGTTAGATGCATGCGGACATTCACTGTGAAGTACTCAGCAGATGGCACCATAGAACAAGGCTTGACTTTAACGAGGGTTACATTTAAGTATTTACAGAATAAGCTTCTTCAACACCTGATGCAGTACGTGCCTACCAATAGTTAAACCCAGCAACGTTGTGGCACAAAGAGATTACGGTCATTCACCGGATGGGCAACAGGGACACACTTCTATTTCAGGGCTTAGTTAGATGCATGCGGACATTCACTGTGAAGTACACAGCAGATGGCACCATAGAACAAGGCTTGACTTTAACGAGGGTTACACCTAAGTATTTACAGAATAAGCCTCTTCAACACATTAGTTAGATACATCTATTTCAGGGATGACTATGGAAGTTTATATGCAGCAACCATCAACACATCATATCAATTTCAGTATTGACCTTCCCATACGTATAAAAATCACAGAGAACATGGTAATCTATGTGAAAACATACCTGAAGGAGCAAAATGCGATCTTCAACAGTATTATTCACTGTCAAACGTGAGACTGTGACCGGCGAAGTCTGACCAATTCTATGCGCTCTATCAATTGCTTGATCTTCTGTTGTTGGATTCCACCAAAGGTCTAGAAGAAGAACATGGCAAGCTGCAATCAAATTCAGACCAAGGCTAGCAGCTTTCAAGGACATGATAATAACAGTGACCTGGTTAAACAAAGGAAAGAACAGATTTTACTTGCAAATAATTACAAAAGCAAACTTCTTTTCTTTCAATAATATGGCATTTTTTCCACAGAGGCTAAAAGAGAATTGACGAAGAAAACTAAATTTCATTTTGACCAATCTACAAAACCCTCTGAACAAGTAAATCCGATTTTCCATGAAGCCTTTTTTGCAGTTTCATTTGCTAACGTGCATATTAGTTTACCACTTCAGAACATTACAACAACAACAGAGCTTTTTCCCACATTAAGGATCGGATACATGGATTCTTTGCCTCCATTCAGATCTATCTTGGGTCATTCTCGGGCTTACAACATCATCAACAACAAAGTCTTTCTCCCACATTAAGTAGGGTCGACTACATGGATTCTTTGCCTCATTCAGATCTATCTTGGGTCATTCTCGGGCTTAGATCCAAAAAACTAAGATCCCTTCATATAGTCTCATTCCAACACTTCTCGAGCCTTCCTCACCCTCTTATAGCCAGGTCAACATTCCAAAACTCGCATCTCCTCACCATTGCATCAGTTGACCTCCTTTACAAATGGCCAAACCACCTTAAGCGATTTTCTCGCATCTTATCCTCGATCGGAGCTACACCAACTTTTCTTTTGATGGCATCAATCCGAATGCGATCTTTACGCGTGTGTCCAGACATCCACCTTAGCATTTCCATTTCTATTACTACCATTCTCTGCACATGTCTATGGTTCACAGGCCAACATTCAGATCCATAGAGCATAACATGTCTCACAGCTGCTTTGTAAAACTATCCTTTGATTTTCAAAGGAATTTTCATACCACAGAGAACAGTAAAGGTTCCTCTCCACTTTATCCAACCTGCATTTATTCTATTTGTAACATCTCTATCAATTTCCCCATCATGTTGCAAAATAGATCCCAAGTATCTAAAAGAATCTCTCATCTGATTTTTATCATCACCTATCTTAACCTCGATTCCTTCACCATTGCTTCCATCAGAATTATACTACATTTATTCAGTCTTAACCATACTTATACAAAATCATTTAGTCTCCAATGCATGTCTCCAGACCTCAAGCTTCTCATTTACTCCATCTCTCATCTCATCAATCAAGACAATATCGTCAGTGAATAACATACACCAAGGTATCTCATCTTGAATGTGACTTGTCAACTCGTCCAAAAAAATGGACTCAAATTTAAACCTTGATGCAGACCAATGTTGATGTCAAAATAGCCAGTCTTCCCAGACTGTATCCTTACACAAGATGAAGCCCTCATACATATCTTTTATGAGGTTAATGTATAGGACATGTACGTGTCTCTTCTCCAAAACTCTCCATAATATCTCTCATGGGATAGAATCATAAGCCTTCTCTAAATCATTAAAAATAATGTGATATTCTTCATTTTAGCTCTGTAAATCTCAATTGTTCTCCTTAGCAAGTGGATGGCTTCAATAGTTGAGCGACCTGTCATGAATCCGAATTGGTTTTCTTTTACTTTGGAAACTTGCCTCAACCTTCTTTCGATCACACGTTCCCACATTTTCATAGTGTGATTCATCAGCTTGATACCTCTGTAATTTGAACAATTTTGAATGTCTCCTTTGTTCTTATAAAGAGGCACAACGATGCTTCTCCTCCATTCTTCAGGTATTTTCTTGCTTCACCAAATAACATTGAATAAATTTGTAACCCAAGTCAAACCATGCTCAACTAAAACTCTTCAAACTTCTATAGGAATATCATCAGGTCCTACACCTTTCCCATGTCTCATAACCTTCAAAGCCTTCTCTACTTCGTTCTTTTGTGTTCGTCTATGTATTCGTCTATACCTTGCATGATTCAAGTAACTTTCACTACTAGCTACATTTCCCAAATTGATCTCTATTTCCTTCCCCAATGAAAAGCTTATGGAAGTATTGCTTCGATCTAGTCTCGATATCCTTCTGAGTATAACAAGTATAACAAGCATGTGACCTTCCTCAGCTCCTCCCTTTGACTCGCTTAGCATCTCTTTGGCTACCCTTTAGATACAAGATGCTACTGCCTCCCACATCTCATTAGCACTTCCGTTACAATCCAAGATAAGTCTTCTAAAACCTTCTCCCTGAAGCTTGATTGCTTCAATTGAAGATTCCACCATCTAGTTCTAGTGATCTTGGAAAGCCTCATTTTCTTTAATAGCCTTTTATTAGCACATCCATGACTAACAAGCGATGTTGGGTAGTCAAACTCTCCTGTGATTACTTTGAAGTCTTTGCAACACAACCGATCTCTTCTTCTCAATGCAAAGTAATCTATTTGAGTTCTAGTCGAGCCACTCTTGTAAGTAATTAGATGTTTCTCCCTCTTCTTAAAGAAAGTGTTTGCAATGAAAAGATCATAAGCCGTTACAAAATCCAGAAAGACTCTTCCATCTTCATTTCTATTCCTGAAGCCATGTCCTCCATGAACACTAGCATACCCTGAAGAATCCTTTCCCACATGTCAATTAAGATCTCCACGTAGACAAATCATCTCTTTGTGGGATTCATTGCATAATCTTATCTAAATCCTCTCAAAAAGCTTGTTTAATCCTATCATCTAAACCAGTTTGTGGTGCATAAACTGAGATGATATTCAGATTTTCTTCTTCGAGCACTGCTTTTAGCAATGTAATCCGATCCCCAGATCTTTGCACCTCAACCACACAATCCTTCAAATCCTTATGAACAACCACTCCAATACAATTTCTGCCCTTATCTTTACCTGAATACTAAAGTTTAAAGCATGTCTCCTCGATCTCCCTTGCTTTCTTCCAACCCATTTTGTCTCTTGTAGACATAATATCTGAATCTTCCTTCTTTCCATTGTATCAACTATCTCCATCTATTTGCCAGCAAAATTGCCAATATTCCAACTACATATCCGCAACTTCCTTTGCAACCTCTTTTGGACTAACTTCTTTACTCGCATGCGTTCATCGTGCGAGAACCCTTTCAAATTTTGGACTGCATTCGGGCGCGATGCAATGGAACTAGCTTATTTACCCACATGCATTCCTCGTGTGAGAACCCAAGTAAATTTTGAACTACATCCGGGCAGCGATGCAACGGCCCTTGCCAACTTCTCATTACATTCGGGGTGATGCAACACGTCGCAAGTAGGGAACGCCCCAACGAAATCTGGATGTTTGCTAAAATCATGTTTAAAAGATCCGAACGGTTTCGAGACAAATCCCGAATTAGTGTTCTTAAAAGAAATTTTTTAGGAATTATATGAAATGGTTTCGAGACAAATCCCTAAATAGTGTTCTTAAAAGAACACAATTTAAGAATTTCTCTCTCATGAGCTAGCCATCGGCAACCTAACGCGCAACCCTCCTCATAACCGGGCTCGGGACCGGCCATGGCTGAGATAAGATCCCTTCATATAGTCCCATTTCAACACTTCTTGGGCCTTCCTCACCTTCTCCTAACCTGCTTAACACCCCAAAACTTGCATCTCCTCACCGATGCATCCGATGGCCTCCTTTGCAATTGGCCAAACCACCTTAAACGATTTTCTCGCATCTTATCCTCGATTGGAGCTACATCAACTTTCCTTCTCATTGCATCATTCCAAATCCGATCTTTACATGTGTGTTTGTGTGTCCACACATCCACCTTAACATTTTCATTTCTACTACTGGCATTCTATGCATATTTCTATGGTTCACAGGCCAACATCCAGATCCATAGAGCATAGCATGTCTCATGGCTGCTATGTAAACTTTCCTTTGATTTTCAAAGAAATATTCATATCACAGAGAACAGTAGAGTCTCCTCTCCACTTTATCCCAACTGCATTTATTCTATTTGTAACATCTCCATCAATTTCCCCATCATGTTGTAAAATAGATCTCAAGTATCCAAAAGAATCTCTCATCTACATGTTATTGTCACCAATTTTCACCTCGATTCCTTCATCATTGCTTCCATCAAAATTACACTACATATATTAAGTCTTAGCCCTACTTATATGAAATCCTTTAGTCTCCAATACATGTCTCCAAACCTAAAGCTTCTCATTTACTTCATCTCTAGTCTCACCAATCAACACAATATCATCGGCGAATAACATACACCAATGTATCTCATCCTGAATGTCACTTGCCAGCTCGTCCATAATAAAAAAATGAATGAACTCAAAGTTGAACCTTGATGCATACCAATTTGTCGATGTCAAAATAGTCAATCTTCCCACAATGTATCCTTACACAAGATGAAGCCATATCATACATATCTTTTATGAGGTTAATGTATAGGACATTTACTTGTCTCTTCTTCAAAACTCTTCACAATATCTCGCGTGAGACATAATCATAAGCCTTCTACAAATCAATAAAAATCATATAGAGGTTCTTCCTTTTAGCTCTATAAATCTCCATTGTTCTCCTCAGCAAGTAGATGGCTTCAATAATTGAGCAACCTGATATGAATACAAATTGGTTTTCTTTTACATTGGAAACTTGAATCAACCTTCTTTCGATCACACGTTGCCAAATTTTCATAGTGTGACTCATCAGTTTGATACCTCTATAATTTGAATAATTTTGAATGTATTCTTTGTTCTTATAAAGAGGCACGGCGATGCTTCTCGTCCAATCTTCATGTATTTTCTTGTTTCGTCAAATAACATTGAATAAATTTGTAAGCCAAGTCAAACATGCTCACAAAAAACTCTCCAAACTTCTATTGGAATGCCATCAAGTCCTACACCTTTCCCAGGTCTCACAACCTTCAAAGCCTCCTCTACTTCCTTTGTATTCGTCTATAGCTTGCACGATTCATGTAACTTCCACCACTAGCTCGATCTCCCAAAGTGATCTCTTTATTTCCTTCCCCAATGAAAAGCTTATGGAAGCACCCATCTAGTCTCTATATTCTTCTGAGTAACAAGCACATGTCCTTCCTCACCCTTAACGCATCTCACTTAAGAAAGGCATTTGGTCTTTCTTTCTCTTACTTTAGCCAACCTGAATATATCCTTCTGGCCCTCCTTAGATTCGGGATTTTTGTACAAAACTTGATAAGCTTTTGACTTAGCTTCGCTTATATCCTTCTTCGTTATTTTATAGTTTGTGACAGTTTTATTTGTTCTATCATTAGACATAACTTTAAAGCATGCTCTTTTAATTTTGAGCTTCTCTTGCACCCCTCCACTCCACCACCAAGCCTTCTCTTGGCCTGGAGCTTCTTCCTTAAACTCGCCTAGCATCTCTTTGGCTACCCTTCGGATAGAAGATGCTACTGCCTCCCGCATCTCATTAGCACTTCCGTTACAATCCCAAGATAAGTCTTCTAAAATCTTCTCCTCGAAGCTTAATTGCTTCAATTAAAGATTCCACCATCTAGTTCTAGTGATCTTGGAAACCCTCATTTTCTTCACTAGCTGTTTATTTACACATCCATGATTGACAAGCGATGTTGGGTGGTCACAATCTCTCATGGGATTACTTTGCAGTTTTTGCAACATAACCGATCTCTTCTCCTCAACGTAAAGTAATCTATCTGTTTTCTAGTCGGGGAATTCTTTTAAGTAATTAAATGCTCCTCCCGCTTCTTGAAGAAAGTATTTTCTATGAAAAGATCATAAACTGTTACAAAATCCAGAATGACTTTTCCCTCTTCATTTCTATTCCTGAAGCCATGTCCTCCATGAACACTAGCATACCTTGAAGTATCATGTCCCAAATGTCCATAAGATCTCCACCTAGGTAAATCATCTCTCTTTGTCAGATTCCTTACATAATCTTGTCCAAATCTTCCCAAAAAGCTTGCTTAATCATTTCATCTAAACCAATTTGTGGTGCATAAACTGAGATGATATTCAGAATTTCTTCTTCGAGCACCACTTTTAGCAAAATAATCCGATCCGCAAATCTTTGCACATCAACCACACAATTCTTCAAATCCTTATGAATAACCACTCCAACACCATTTCTGCTCTTATATTTACCTAAATACCAAATTTTAAAGCAGGTCTTCTCAATCTCTCTTGCTTTCTCTCCAACCCATTTCGTCTCTTGGAGACCTAGTAACTGAATCTTCCTTCTTTCCACGTATCTACTATCTCCGTCGATTTGCCAGTCGAAGTGCCAATATTCCAACTACCTATCCGCAACTTCCTTTGCAACCTCTTTTGGACTAACTTCTTTACTCGCATGCATCCATCATGCGAGAACCCTCAAAAATTTTAGACTGCATCCGGACGGCGATACAAGAGAACTAGCTTATTTACCCGCATAT
The DNA here is from genome assembly GCA_037367405.1 of Ottelia alismoides. Classification (NCBI taxonomy): domain Eukaryota; kingdom Viridiplantae; phylum Streptophyta; class Magnoliopsida; order Alismatales; family Hydrocharitaceae; genus Ottelia; species Ottelia alismoides. The sequence continues at coordinate 141,131 of JAZKJV010000580.1, forward strand.
GTTCCTCATGCGAGAACCCTTGCAAATTTTGAACTACATCCGGACAACGATGTAGCAGTCCTTGCCGATTTCTTATTGCATTCGGGCAATGCAACACGTTGCTAGTGGGGAACGTCCCGACGAAATCTAGATGTTTGCTTCAATCCATGTTGAATGCCGGCTACCTAACGCACAACCCTCCACAATTTACCCGAACTTGGGACCGACCATATATAGCTCTTCAGAATGTTAAAAAAACTAAATACGACAAATATATAGCTCTATACAAAATTCATTAACTGACCTCTGGAATGGTATTGAAATCTTTGACAGCCCTCTCTCTGGAAGCCACAGACATAGTTCCATCCAGTCTCCTGTACTGTATGTCAGAGTTCTTTAGGCGTAATTCCAGCAAATCTAGCATCCTAGTCCACTGAGAAAAAACAATAGCCTTCTCAGTTCTGACATCAGCAATACACTTCTCTTGACAAGAATACACTGCATCATTTGAAAGAGGGACAGTTTGATGCCCCCTTGAGCAAGTAGTTGGTGTTGAGTCTATCAATCTAGGAAGTGATAGCAATATCTCCATGGCTGCTTTGATCTTAGAAGAATCAACAGAAATAATATCATTTGAAGGTTCAGATGCCTTGTGTTCCAGGCAAGAGTCAGATGGAGTGTCATCTCTTTGTACAGAAGAAAGTGAACCACTTAATGAAGACTTGGGAAATATTGAAGTATTATCCAGCTTAGCTTTGCAGTGGAATGCTGGACAGTGGTTATCATCACTACTTACACGTTCAGATACACATTGATTACAAAAAACATGGCCGCAAAGGGAAACAACAGCATCTTCTGGTGGATCCTAAAATGTGCCAATAAAATCATCAAAATTTCCAGTAAGTGCAACATAAAATCAGGAGAATAACATACCAAATAAGTATTTTCGAATGAAACATGACAAAAGTCAGAGATAAAGTGTATTCTCTTGTAATATAAGTTACCGAAATATCTTGGAAAGTTGTGTTTCTCAGCCACCTTATCATGCCAAACACAAAATGGTCATCATGCTTGTAGTTTGGATTCTATCATGATTCAGGATCTAGACAGTAAAGATGCAAACCAAGGTGTACTGTGAGGTAAGAAAAGCCTCCCACCCTTTCAGATAGAGATAAACATATAGCCCAACTCCCGAGATCAACCAAAGCTCCAAGATCATCCAAAGCTCAAGATTCAGGCATCCCGATGACCAGATAAAACGCACAGCATGGCATGCTGATCATCATCAACCTTCAGTGATGCAAAAAAGGGTTTTTGGTGAAGAAATTTGAAGAGGGGATGAGGAAGTATAAACGTGGCAGTTGCGCGAGGGGAGGAGGAATGGAAGAGGAGACATGGAGGAACTCAAAATTTTCTATATAACTCAAACTATCTTTCACAATGACTATCATCCACTTTATATAGGAGGGGTGGGATTACAATCCCTACTTTGACTCAACCTAATAACTAATTACAAATCACATGAGATCTCATTATTTAAATTAAATCAAATTGACTCAACTTGGACGACAAACTCTAATTAGAATCTAATTGGACGAGAAGCAAACCCTAAATTAATCAAAACCCTAATTTTCAACTCTGTTTCAGCAACTTGTCAGCCACTTCGAAATACTCATCTCATGATGAGTTGATTGATCTTCAGACTTTGCGCATGGACGCTTGATTTCGATGCATCTGAACCCATGATTAAAAAACGGATGAGGTGTGTATGGTAAGGCCCATGTTGATGCGACCCTCCTAAAGTTGTCATCAATTTGGAGAGGATCGTGATTGAAGAACCGGTGTGGCGCGTGTAAAGGCAAGTGTCCATGCCACTGATGTGATTCATGGAGATGGTGTCTACTTGAAGAAGATCATGGAAGAAGAATTGATGCGGCATCTTCAACGATTGGGCCATGGAGTTTGGAGAAGCCATGGAGCTACATATGGCACAAGAATATGATGAAATGAGATGTAGTTAATCCGCTTTTCCCTAGAGTCATTATATAGGAAGACCCAACACCCCTACTCTTAATTGGAATAGGTTGTTGCCCATTTTTATCTCTTTCAGTACTCCTTTTGTAAGTTTTTTGCACATGGAGGCGAAATGGCAATTTTTTTGCCCCTTCACTTTGATATTTACTCCTATATGTGACACCTGACTTTCACTTTTAGAAAAAAAAATTGGAGGGGGGGACTTCTTAAAAAATATCGCATGCCAATCCCAACTCCTAATCTCATGGGATGATGATCTAATTTGGAAACTCCCTAGCTGTTACTAGGGTTTCTCCGCTTTTATGTACATGACAGTGTCAACATCGATTGTGGGGAGGGTGGAAAAGGCACCTGTAAGGAGGGGTGTACGGTGAAGGAAGTCTTGACAGCAGCAATAATGGCAATGGCGAAAGGAGTGTCGATGGAGAAAGCTCAGTTGCCGACTCTTTGAGCAAAGAACATCATTGTGATAGTCACTCGAAGGTTCGGTTTGGAGTCTCCAAGCCCTATAGTGATGTTGCTAGTGTGCATCGCCAACGTAAGTGCAACGACAATTGAGAATTGGAAGTAGAGTGGTGATGAGTTGGTGTCTAGTAGCGTGTTTTTGTAGTTCCCAATTAATCCTAACAGGGTTGCGACACCTAACGTTGGTACATGGGTGCTTCTGTGATTTCATTCACTACTCTCGATAGATGTTGGTATTGTAAGGGAGATGTATATGTTAACCATCACCATAAGATGACCTAATCTTGAGGTATTTGTAATGACAGTAACACGAGAGGGTTAGGTGTTGATCGCACAGGAGTTGGTTGTACAATATGAGAAACCACATACTTTATTCTTTAGGGATCTATTAGTTCGTCTGCCACAACAATGACCTCAGATGACCCTACCACAGAATTTAACGTGGTTGGGGGCATTGCAGACATGTGCTTTTCTGCTTTGTTTTTTGGGTCTTCAGACTCACCTTGTAAGGATTTTTCAACATATAGAACTTGATGTCATCTCTTTTTTTTCTTCATTTTTTATTGGCGACATCATGTAATGATGTTTTTATGGATACCATAGAGGGGGGAACATAAGGTGCCCGTCCCACGTATATTAAAGTATAGGACAAATACAAATGTTACCTCACAAAAGCCAAGATTCAAGGAGACTCTTGGCATGGAAGATTACATTTTCAGAATAGAAGCAATCAAATGAGAAGACAGCTCTATTTCTAGAGAGCCATAATGCCCATAATGCCCAGATAATAGCGATGGGCCAGAGCTTATCCGAGCCATCTCGAAATCTAGCAAGGTAAATAGAGTCTCAGAAGTTTACAAGCGTATTGTTCTCTACCCAATCAATCTTCAAGTTCTCCCAGATAGCTTTTGTCCTATCATAATCAAAGAAAACCCGGTCAATGGTTTCTGTCGCTGCTTTACAATGAGGACATAAATCATTTTCATTGCCATTGAATCTGGACCAACGATCCCTCATAAGAATTCTCCCTCCAGGCATCAACCATAGGAATACTCTGATATGAGTTAGGACCTTCAAGCTACCAATAAGTCTCCAATCTCTAACCAAAATGTTAGAATCAATAACCAATGGCCTATCAACTCTTTTATAGGCCTTCTTCATGAGAAATATCTGTCACTACAGGTCCAATGATCTCTCCCACACCTTGTCACGAAGAAACTTCATGTAGGGATGTTGTATCATGCTCTAGTTCTGTGGGGATAAACATGTCTTCGTCGAACCACGAATCGAGCCAGTGTCGTACTGTTAAACACGACTAAAACAAATCTTTACCTTCTGCCGATATCAACGTGAGTATGAGCCATACCACAAACAACTTTCATTTAGATATGTGCTCTATTATTGAACAAGATCTCTAAGGACAATTTAGGTGCCATGATCGGATATCAACTGATGCAAAAAAGGTTTTTTGGTGGAAAAGCAATTTAAAAAGGGAAATAGGAAGGACAAGCATGCTAGTTGTGTAGAATTTGGGAGGAGAAGCAGATACGCGTAAGGGGAGCAACAAGGGAAGAGGAGACATGGAGGAGCTCCAATTTTCTATATAACTTGAGTAATCTTTCACAATGACTACCATTCCCTTTCTATAGGAGGCTCGGGATTACAAAATAAAACAAAAAGGAAACTAATCCCTAATTTGACCTAACCTAGGTGGAGTGTAGGAAGGTCATGAGGATGCAAATGTTCTCGATGGGAGGTGGACGGCATGTGGTGATGTCTAATCGATGGGGAAATGATTTGAGATCCCCCATAGATGGGGAGACGAGGAAGAAAATCGACATGCGTGGCTCCTTGATGACGATCTGACAACTGATTTGAGTAGGTGGCAAAGACACCTGTGCACAGGCTTCACGAGACAAGTAGCGGGGTTATTTCAAGTGTGAAGAGGCCGGACACATTGCCAGTGTATGTCGTAATGCGATTATTTGTTTCGTATGCGAAGGAGTCGCCATCGACGTAAATGGTGTCCATGGTCCTCGATGCAACATCGTATAAAGGGTGTTGGATGCAAACACTCGCTCACTAAGCAATCTCGGCGAGACATGGTGGTGGCTCCTCTGCATCCGCTTGAAGGAGTCCTTGTTGGTGTTTGCTCTCGATCTAAGCATTGCCTTCATGCGACAATGGCGGATATTAGCGTCAAGTTGGGTCCATCTTTTGGGGGAACTTAAAGTTCAGTCTTTGCTTAATGTGTGGAAGAAGGTCCGGTCGGAGGGGGATATGTTTTGGCGTCGCCCAACATTCCGAGATGGTGCTTCACAAGAGTTTTTCTACAAGGTACTTATCGTCAAGGGGTTACCGTTATGTGCACATGATCTCAACACGGTGGAGAAGCTATTGTCGGAGCATGGCAAGGTGATTTCCGTTATCAATGAGGGGATCTCAAAAGGTGTTGACTTGCATGTGAAGGTTGAAGCGATGGTTAGGCTGAGGTCGTTGCCATATGAGATATGCCTGAAGCTTGGAAAGGGTGCTTTTCGAATCGAGGAGGTCGATGATGGTGCCGATGTGTGCCGTTGTGGTGGAAGAGGTGCTTCGTTGCCGTCGATTACTGTAGGTAGTGGGAGAGTCGCGTTTGTTCCTATTCCACTGCTGAAATATTTGGAAGGTGGACCAATTCAAATTGGTGAAGTCTCCGAAAGCAATCAACGTCTCTTGCACCGAACGAGCACCTCGATGGAGTCTTTTCTCGGACCTTGCATTTCAAATCCACCACTCTTGAATCCACCTTTCTCTGATCTGTTTCCACTACCAGTCACATCTCGAGTCAAGTTTGTCCCACATGCAAGCCTCCCGAAGAGCCATTCCCTAGACCTATTTCTCTTGGGGCACAAGTCCTGGGGGGTTGACCAAGGTCCCCTCACTTCGAGCCTTGTTGCGAGGGTCACCTTCCCTTCGATAATCGCATGGGCGGAAGGCCTCAGATTTGCGTTGAAGCTGGTGGCATCGTGGTCCCGGAGAAAGATGGCATGCCAGGCACGGTGGCTTTGCCCCTCCATTGTAACTGTGGGCCATTGCGAATTTACAAGTGGGGCTGAAAGGGTAACACAGGGACCTCTCTCGCCAAGGTCTCGATATGGCAGGCGATACACTCGAGTGACTACAAAGGAGCAACGACGTAAGTGGAGGCTTGTGGTGTATATTGTGCTTGATCTCCAGTTTGGTGGATCTGGGGACCCCAAAGAGTAGTGTGTATCCGATGTTCATCCAAGAGGCAAATGGGGGAGATACTAGACTCGTTGTTGGTCATCTTAGCCGAAAGAAAACATGGGTAGAAGCTTCAATGTTGGAAGTTGTGGATGGGGCATAGGTAGGGGAAGTAGACACTGATTCTAAGGCAAATGATGGTGGTATTGGACGCACGCTAGTGGACTGCCTAGGTGTGGTACCACCACGAGTCAAAATTATTTCCGACTGATCCTTCTCACCAGGAATGTAAGTCGTCTTGGAAGACCGGATAAAAGAATGGTGGTTCATGATCTGCTAATGGAGGCTAAGGCGGATATTGCCATGCTACAAAAGACTAAAATCTTGCAGGGGTTGGATGGACCGTAGGGATCTGTGGGAGGCTCGGGTTTATCGGAGTTTCGAGCTATTGACTCTAGGGGGATATGGGGAACTTGTGACTAACTGGAATGGTGACAAAATTCAGTCTAGTGGGAGATGCAGTCAGGGGCTATCACTCCATTTTTGTTTTGCTCCAACGAAAAGATGATGGATCCATGTTAGTTTTGACTAATGTATACGAATTGAGTAATGGTAGCGGCTTCACGGACTTGCTTGATGAACTCCATCTGGTGAAAGCAAGATACTCATCGCATGTCTGGATCATTGGGGGATACTTTAACACTACACTACTTTCGAAGGATCGCCCATAGCTGTGTGGTGGAGATAGGGATGAAAACAGATCGGATATGCTTATTTCCATATCCATATTCGCTTTATCTCCATCGAATACGAATATGGATAAGAATATGATTCGGATATGCATTAAGGAAACCATATCCTTAAAAATACGGATACGAATCCGAATCGGATATTTATCGAATCCGAATACGGATCGAATAAAGAGCTAATCCAAATATGAATCGAATAAAGATTGAAATTCAAAGGGATTTTTACCCGGCAGACCCTGTAATCTTTTGCAATTACCGCTACGACCTTCGAAACATCCTAATTCCTCCCCCGACCCTGTAAAGTTGCTAACCCTTACCCTATAGACCCTGCGGTTAACCCCCATTCATTTACCCGTTAAAATTAACCAGATTCCGTTATGTTCTTTTACTTTATACCCATTTTTTTATTAAATTTACGCTGAGTGCCACCTCCATGATCGCCTACCGACGATGGAGTCCCCGGCCTCCGATGTTGCTGCTCCCTGCAACTCCCTGCCCCCCCACCCGGCCAGCCACCCAAGCTCCCTGCCCGCTGCCGTCGATGGAGTGCCCCCCCGCCGCCCAAGCTCCATGCTCCCCCGTCACCAAAGCTCTCCGCCCCCCTCGCTATTACCCTTAGACCAATCCACCATGAAACCTACGAAATTCGCATGATCCAATGAAGTAGAGATATTAAAAGAACAAAAAACCAGAAACCTAGGTTTCCTCCAGATCCAGCGACACCATCCGAATCTCTCGAGCCCCTCCACCAATGACGTCGAACCAAAGAACAGACGGCCGTCGTAGTGACGTGGGCAGCATGTTCTCCTCCCCCGGCCGCCCAAGCTCCCTGCCCCCCTACCGTCGACCGCCCATGCTCCCTTCTCCTCCCCCGGCCGCCCAAGCTCCCTGCCGCCGATGGAGTGCCCTCCCCGGCGATGCTGCCCCAGTCCCCCCCCCCCCCCCAAACCCCCGCACCCCCACCACGGCTCCCTGCTCTCCCCCACCTGCCATTGGAGGCCGCCCAAGCTCTGCCGATAGAGCCCTCCCCCCTCGGATGGAGACCCCCTGCCGGCGATGGAGTGCCCCTCCCCCCTTGGCCCACGGCGATGTTGCTTCCTGCAACGCTCGTGGCCGCCACCGCTGCTACCGCAAGAACATCTGCCTCTAATTTGCCCGATTTTTTCCCTATTCTTTTTTTTATTTTTTGGTTAATCCTAACCGTTTGACGGTAAAGTGGTTAGATTAACTCAAGACTAACCCAAGTGTTTGACTCAAATATAGTTAAAATTGACGGCAGGGTTTGTTGAGTAAGACGGAGCAAGTTTACGAGGTCGGGGGAGGAATTAGGATGTTTCAAAGGTCGTAGCGGTAATTGCAAAAGATTACAGGGTCTGCCGGGTAAAAATCCCAAATTCAAATACAGATCCAATAAACATGGAATACAAATATAGATCGAATAAAGATTACATACGAATACGAATTGAATTTTTATTAAAGTTCATAATGATTTTAAAAAATGACAATGAAAAATAAGTTGCATCATGACAAAATGGAGTGTAACATCCGGTTTTCAATCAAACCCGAACTCGTCCGATTTTGGGTCCAATGAACCCAATAACATTGTCGGTCAATACTAAACAACCTAAAACGACCAATTAGTAGTGAATCAAAAGTTGTTCGGGTGAAATCGATCAAAAAATCGGTCACTTCGTCTTGCGCGCCGCGAAAAAGCCGCGACGCAAATTCGGAAACCGCAAAACGAACCGAGACCGTCATTAGATCCGATTCGACGATACAAGACCAACGGAATCGACCGTTCGTCAATCGGAGGTCGTTTGATATTTTTAAATCACAAAATTTAACCCTAAACCGAAACCGTATCCGGAAATTTCGGGTATTCAAAACCCAATCGGAAGTATATCAATATGGTACGCATATTGATCGTCGTCCCGAGACGGTCAATTCAAGATATTGTGCGTTGAAATCCGAGATCCGATGCGCAAATTCAATCAACTTTAAGGATATTAAATGAATAGAGTTTTTGGATATTATATAAATCTGTAATCACTGTAGCAGATTACAGTCAAAAAATAATAATTTTTTTCTCAGGCTGCGCAGTCCAGCCGTTGGAGAGAAAAAAAATAAAATAAAAAAAATATAGTACACTTGTCTTAACTCATATGTCCACTTGGCATCAACTATCACTCTTCTCTTCCTATTTATATCTCTTTTCCCCTCATACTTATCCCTAAAATCCCCAAATTCTCTCCAGCCGTAAGGGCCTCCAGCCCCTTCCTTTCTTCCTGCTGCTTGCAACACTCCAGCAAGGATGGAGGGCTGCTGTTACTGCCATTTGCAGCAGCCATTGCTGCTGTCCAGCACCTTTGGAGTGCTGCTCTGAACTCCAGCATCTACAGCAGACAAAGAAGATGAAGGATCCTGTTACTCCTTGCATAGCAGCAGCTTTGTTGCTATTAGAATCAAGGAAGAAATTGCTGGAGCTGCTGTTCAAGCAGCTCTAGAGCTGATTGCATGCTTTGATCCAAGCCAGAAATCAAGGTACATTCCTATCCCCATCTCCTTGCTGCCATGCATGTACAACATCATCCCCTTTTTCTACCAAACAATGAAGTTTCTCCTATCTTTTTTTTCTTTTTGGAATAAGAAATTGATTTACTCAAAGATCTACTATTTTGATTATACGAAATTTTCAAATGACTTACAATTCTTGTCATAAATTGGAATATGCAACTCTTTATCTCCAGTTCCAAGACTATTTATCTCAAGTTCCAGGATTTTTGGAAAGTTTTGATATTAAACCATAAATGTGGTTTAGATAGATGGTAAGATGTATCTTAGCTTCAGACAGTAAAAAAAAAGGGGGGGTGGGGATAGTTTCACTTCTAGAATCGAAGACTCAACTGCAAATTTGATGATAAACTATTAATGTCCAGTGATGAAATTATAGATAGTAATGTTGTGAATCATCAACTTCTGTGACCACCATAGGTTATAGTTTTTTCTGAAAAAAAAACATGTACTCCCATGTGCTCATGTCATTAGGATGTATATCAGGCTTATAATCGGAATGATAATAAATAGGATACCCTCCTTTTTACTGATAAAAAAAAATCATGAAAGTTCTGCTGCAAAAATCTCCATTTTATAGTTCTGGGAAATTTAACTTTAAGTAAATTTTCAGTAAATGTAAACTGATATAAACTTAAACTGTTATAAACTCGATCTGTAACATAAATATATATAGCTGATTGATGAAAGCATGAGATAGTATGTTGAGAATGCTGTGCACATCACAAATGTACTGTATGCATTAGTGCATGGTCAGTACACATGCTTGTTTGTTAAGTTATAAAAAGATGTTCACAAGTATATTACTTCTGTCGAAATCAACTTAAATAGCACTCATACTGGATAACCATCCTTACATTTGAAATATGCTGAGAAGTTGATCCTATCATACGTTTACAGATTTGACCCAATTTCAACTAATGTAATCTGGAACATCATATTTGATAGTCTTATAGAAAACGTGACCCCTAAGTGGTCATACAAATTTGGCAATTGGCCAGTTCATGCTTGGACTTGTTAAGTCAAGTTATTGAAATTTCTTGGGTTTGCAATTGGCAACTGTTCTGTTTTAGTTGCCATTAATAGTGTTATATCTAACAATGGATGGAGGATGACACTAACAGAACTTGTTAGAGGTTGCGTGACATTCTCTTAAGTAGTATTGCATGACCTTAACCATCATAGAACACCTCTGGCACTTGAAGAAACAAGAACTAATATTTATGGGGTTCATGAAGACATGATGAGGACTGCTCAACTATAAAAAATGAGATATAGAAAGAATGAAATGTTGGTGATGACTTTATATTCGTATCGTTTGATGGTCGGAAGAGATGTCAACGAGGTAATTATAAACAAGCATGTCTCAAAAATCTATATCAGTCTCGTTTCAATAAATTTAGGAATAAATGTTTGGGGATAAATTGTTAATATTGTCAAATGCTATCAGAATGGATTAAGGCAATTTATCAAAGGCTATCTTTCAAGAGAAAAAGGGCGTTCACTGTGAAGACTATCTTTATCCATTCACTAAAGTATCATATGATAAATCAGACTGATCAGAATAGCCTATACAAAAACTTCATTCAACTCATTATCAAGAACAATATCAAACATATTCATCTCTTGTATACAATCATCAGCTACCAGTACCCTCTTATCATCTTACTTAAATCAACGTCCATTTGTTGAACCTGTAGTGTTACATAAGTAATGCCACCTCAAGGACGAGGTCAAGGTTGTCGATCTTTGGAAGAATCTAATCATCAAGAAATATACATCATTCTCATAGATTAAGAAAGAAAGGAGTAGTCATGCAAGTAAAATTGTTGGTGACTTATAAATTATATTGCCGGTCATGGTAGCCTTTTACACCGGACCGTGCGAGGGGGCGGTGACCCTCACCTGGGCGGAAGAAAGGAAGCCCAGTTTGGGCAGCGGCCGCCAAGTGCGCGGGTCTAGGATCCCAGTCCCATTTCGGTTTTTACGCGAGCTCGCAGTGTTTTTACGCCTCGTTGGGATCCCGACTTTAGACCATTCCGCTGACCCTGTTTTAGGATACCCAGGCGGGGGATCCTTGGTTTTCAGTTTTACGTACGAGCTCGGTTGCCCGTTACCGGTCGGGCTGTTTTTTTTTTAGAGTGACTTTTCCGGGAAGTCTCTCTCACCCGTCTCAGTGGCGTAGTTGGGGAGTAGACCTATCCCTCTATTGGACCGTCCTTCCAACTAGAGGGCGAGACGGAAGAGCCATTTGTAGGCTTCTTCACCGCTTGAGTTTTCTTTCGCCAAACAGACTTGGCGATTCTACATCCAGATCATCCATATCTACATCTATATCTACATCTAAATCATCAAGAGTTGCATCTGAGAGAGTTAGAATGAAGGTTTGGAGGAAATTACAATTAAAATTGAGTTGATTGGAGGTGACTTTAATCTGATTCGAAATCTCTATAAGTTAGTGGACGTGTTGGGAACTTAGTTAGGATGCATTACACAACACCGCATGCCTACGGAGGCCCCCCAACCCTAAGGTAGTTTAATACCTTAGAGTCATAGTGTGAGGCTACACACAGACCAAGACCACGGACTATCCACTAACTTAAAAGGAGTAAATAGAATTAAGGATCAAATCAGTCATCATTATATCAGTCCATCATCGGAAACCATGACATGATCTCAATGACAAGAATGTAGCATTTACATGTGCCATCAAGTTCCGCAACATGATCTCCAAGACCCAAAATCATGATCTTAAAACACAGGAAATTATTATATGTTAGATTTGTCATCTAAACTTTATATAAATATATATATATGGGATGAATGGGAAAAAGGAGAGAACAAATGAACTTAGTACCAAACAGATGAAAACCTTTTTACTTATGCAAGTAGATGTAAATAGTGCTTATTCCACCTTTCTACTTGCTCTCTTTTGTACATTAAATTACTTGTTATTTATTTTAAACTACGGGTTTGTATTCACGTTTGTGACTCCTTTTCTTCCTTGCACGCATGGCAGGAAAGGAGTTTATTGTTCAGTAGCTATACAGGTTCCAGAAGACAAGGTCTATACTAGACGGTATGTTATTCTTTTTGTCTCAGTTTTTGTTCGGTTGTTAATGTTATATGCTTCTTTTCTCTTCAGTCAGATTTTGGGATATACTGTATATACTTTCAGACATTGTACAGGTTGAAAATGAAATGAAAGTTAATGAAATAAATTCTTGGTGACATTTATCTTTATTATCTTGTGGTTGTGAATGTGAATGTCGAATGTCACTTGCAAATATATTCATTGCGAAAAATTTTCCCCATAAAAACTATGCTTTTCATGCGATGTCATAAATGGAATTTCGCGAATTGTGTCGTAAACGGGTACCCGGATCCTGAGGGGTTTACATGGAGCGTCAAGGTGACTTGCGTTTTTGACCGGAAGCAAACAGGGGGACAAAGTTCTGTAACTCTTGTTTGTGCCCATCCTCAATTAAACGAAAGTTTATTAATATCATTATATATTGTATTTTATAATGTATAATACTAATAATAACATGGGTTGTAGCTTATATTCTATTAACTAATATATAAAATAATATTAAGTATTTTATTCGGATATCCGGATCCGGATATTCAAGCCATTACCATATCCGTATCCGTATCTGAAAAATTTTTACAACCCATATCCATATTTGATCCGTATTCGATTAATATTAGGATACAGATATCCGTATCCAATAAATTTTCGAATACGGTAAGCGGATATTCGGATATATACGTATCCATTTTCATCCCTAGGTGGGGATGATAGTGGATCTACGAAGCTTTACCTTTTCATTAGTGAGTATGGTTGGAGATTGTTGATGCTAGTGGTTGTAGATATACGTAGACAAGCTCTCGCTTGAGATCTCGTATCGACTGTTTTTTGACATCATGGAGGCGTGTCAGACATTTCCTTTGGCACGTGAGTGGCCTCTTCCGAGAGCGCACTCTGATCATACTCCATTGGTGTGATCTTCATGTGAGGAGGTCCGTCTGAGGACATTTTTTAGTTCGAACGTGCATGGTTACTTGGAAACGGCTATTGGGAGCTTGGTGGCGCTTTTGGAGGGAATGCCAGTCGGAGGGGTCGACCATGATGAAGGTAGATAAAAAGATGTCTTTGCTTTGAAAACGTCTCGTGGAGTACAACAAAGATATTTGGGTACAATGGCAGGGCCAAAGGACAGCGATGCAGGATGAGATTGTTTGCCTCATCCTTTTGGAGGATGAGCGAGACGTGACTGTCGAAGAGGCCCAGTTGAGGACCACACATTTCCAGGAGAAACACTTAGAGGACCAAAAGACTGAGGCTGAGTAGAGGCAATGACCAAGGCAACGATGGCTTGAGGAATGTGATAATAACACCCGCTTCTCTCACTATGTATCCAATGGGCGAAGACGACGAAATTACATTCACAATATCATGATTAATGGTGAGGATATACAGAAAGATCTGGAAATCGATAGAGCAATCCAGAAACATTTCTACACATTTGGTAGAAGGATTACACAAGCTAGCTGGAGTTGGTGAGCTCTTCCACGAAGAATGCGATTAGACATGCAGTAATTCAGTTGAACATTGATGGTACTTAGGGACCGGATGGATTCTATATTTCCTTCTATATGGAATTATGGGATATTATAAAGGACATTATGTCAGTACTGCACGAGCTTAGGGAAGGCAATTAGGGGTTTGAACGCCTGAATAAGGCACTGCTATTTTTGTTGCCAAAAAAGAGATGCCGACTAGGGTGGAAGACTTTAGGCCAATTGTTCTCTCCAATGGGATTTATCTCATTGTTACCAAAGTCCTTGCAAATCGTTTATGAGTTGTTCTTGATGATATTATGTTGCATGAGCAGTTTGCATTCATGCCTGGGAAGGTCACGACGGATGGTCGAGTGCTCGCCTCTAAAATTTTGCTGGATTGGAAGAGAAATTAGGGGAGGGGTCTAACTTGGAAGGTGGATTTCTCTAAAGCTTGTGACTGTGGTGTTTCCTCTAGGTGTCGTTGGAGAAGAGGAGTTTCCCGGGCATGTGGATTTCTTGGATGAAGAGGTGTGCTACGATGGCATTATATGTAGTGCTAGTGAATGGCCAACGGAGGGGGTTTCTTTCAACCCAATGTGGAGTGAGATTGGGGTGCACTCTGGCGCCTCTTTTGTTTGTCATAGCTATTGATGCGTTGATGACTGTGGTTGTTGATAGGGGACTATGTATGAGATACCTCAAAAATGACATTGGTTTTGATCCTTCACTAGAAGATGGCACTATGATTTTTCTTGGTGGTGACTTGGATCATGTGCGACGTGCATCCTATATTATGGATATTTTGGCGACATATCGGGGCTTCAACTCAATAGAGAGAAATCTGCTTTTGAACTAAGCCAAGCGGAGATTGATAAAATTTCTAGAATCCTTTGTTGTCCGATCAGAGCGCAACCCGTCATCTATCTTGGTCTTCCTTTGGTTGTTGATTGTCTTCATTCGTCTGAATGGAGGTTGGTACTTGATAGATTAGAGAGTGAATTGGCCGACTAGAAGGCTAGAACACTATCGAGAGAGGTGGGAAATTAGTAATCCTCAAGCAGAGCGTATCCGCCATTCCACTTTTTTCAACACCATCGGACTACTTCCCAAGGTGAGGGGAATTGAGGGGATGATGAGGCACTTTTTCTGGGTCGATGGGAAGCATGAGAGAAGGGGGATCGTGATAGTGTCGGATCGTGATAGCGTTGAAAGAGAAGGTGGAGACCGTCTAAAGCTCTGTGGAGCTCATAATACAAAGACGAAGCTAAGAGATCGGTGGTGGTCTCAACAGTGGCGTCCTCACGATCGGTCCATGATGGGCATAAAAAGGCCGTGCAAGATATAGTGATAATAGTCGTTATGGCGGGGACAAACACCAGTATTGCACCTTTGATGTGGCTCTTCTAGGTGCTATGCAAAACCCACTTAGAGGCGTGGTGAGAGAGGTGATCCACTACCAAAATGCTCGCAAATCCTTGAAGAAGATATGAAGGATGCATGCACCCTTGAAATCATGAGACTCTACATACCGGTGGCTTGGTACTCGAAGCACGTGATAGGGCGTTACATGCTGCCAGATGGGATGGAGGTGGAGAAGGGGGACGATGTGTCATACTTCCTGCATGAGATGGGGTGGATGGAGCTGTGGGGGAAGACTGTGGTGGAGTTCGATCCAAGGAGGTGGTTGGAGATAAAAGAAGTGAAGGAGGTGCCTATGTCAACGTTCAAGTACAAGATTGGCGCAGATATGAACACAAGGAATTAGTAAAGCAAATACCAAACAAAAAAATCAAACAAAAAATTACATATCAGCAACTGTACCAAACTCAATAATCCCATATACATAAATGTCAAATGAAGAAATACCTTCAAATAACCCATCAGGATCCTACAAAGCAGGGGCAACCTGCACATAAATATCTCCTCGATCCCACTTTCTTTGACAATGTAAAGATTGACAAATAGACCTCCTCATTCGCATGGACAAATGCAATATCCACCGCCTTGAACCTCTTTGTGTCTGCTTCCTTCCGTCATTTCTCCATAGTAGCATGCTTCATCCCACCACTACCATCCTTCTCATTCTTTATCCCCTTCTCGTACTCCATCTGTTCCCAGAATACCACGACCACCTCCTCTCTCATTTATCAAAAGCTTCTCCTTTGCCAACTCCCAAGACCACGTGGAGGACATCAACGCCTTGGCGTTGATGCCCAAGCCCACAGAGCACAAAGAAGGGGCACTTCTAGTTGAACTCCGGCCAGAGATGGAACACTGGAATTGGGATGGGGAACAATTCGACGAGGGCCATGTCCTTCATGTCGCGGTTGTGGTGGAACTCCACAAGGAGGGAGTTGTTGAGGAGGGCGTGGAGGAGGTACCATTTGTTGAAGAAAACAAGAGGTGGTAAAGGACGCATGATGGAGCAAGGGGCTCCACAAGAGAGAACATGTGGTCCAATGATAGAGGCGGGACTCATTGGTGTCGATCTTTTCACTGTTAGTGACGGTGCACATGGCCGATGAGCTGAAAGTGATTCTTAAGACTCAAGAATGGTCCCATTAATTAGCCACCATCGTCTTCTTTTCAACCGGAGTAAATGGATAACAGTGTTAACTCGTTTCTGTTAATAA
This sequence comes from Ottelia alismoides, assembly GCA_037367405.1. NCBI lineage: Eukaryota > Viridiplantae > Streptophyta > Magnoliopsida > Alismatales > Hydrocharitaceae > Ottelia > Ottelia alismoides. Next base: position 157,335 of record JAZKJV010000580.1, read on the forward strand.
CGTTTTTACTGAATTAAAATAATGTATCAAATTGTTACTTTTTAAAGTTTGGGTCTGGCATTGAAATTAGATGTATAGATCGAGGACTTTCATATAATTTACCATTTCATTTAATAAGTAATGTAAGATAAATTAAAGAACTTTAAACAAGTATTGAAATTGTTAGTTGCAATTATATCAGGAGTCGATTACTATTTCTTTTTTGTAAGTCCACCTCTCGATGTATAGGGGCTAGTAGCATTTGTAAAAGACAACCTATTATACACTATCCATCCCTTCTTTCAAAGGAATCTGGTTCCATCTTTGTTCCCCTCTCTACTTTAGAATCCCATGGCATATTCTCATTATTATTAACATGTGTTTACATCATTTGATTATGGAACCTTCTGCAAGTTTAATGATCTATATATTGCCCCCATAATACCATCGGTACTTGATAAGCATAATGCAACATAATGATCGCATCGGATCCCTTCTTCCATTGAGTTCGTTGTCACCATGTCATCATAGACCACAGTTCTTAGCATTCTTGGTATTCAAATTGTAAAATGTATTCTGTGTTATTTTCTTCATGCCTCTCGTAGTCATTATTCTATTGTAAACTTATTTGAAAGAGTTCCTTCTTATACTCATTACAGTCCAATTTGTCATTGACGCTCCCATTATCATAGTTACATTAATGACCTTTTCCAAAGAAGCATTGAAATAAGTTAATTAAAAAGGCCAAAGAAAAAATTGAATCGCATACATTACAGATGGTGCATAAAGCCAGGGATGCCTCCAAATTACTTAAAAGATCCATTTTCTTGCTCCAGGGAAGCTTTCTTGCACATTCCATAGAGGACTTCCATGTTGACTCGGTATTATTTTCCTGAACAAGAAGTGGGTGATCACAGGCCTGCCGAAGCCGCAGTAACATCAATAAGATGTTGACATAGTTTTGCTTCACTGTTCCAGCAGCAGCGTAAACCTAATGTTGGCCGAATTAGTTAACGAAAGGATGAAGTCATGGGGATTATGTAAGCATAAAACTAAACATTATCCACCTTAACATTGAGGATCTCGATCAACCAAAAATCAAGAAGAATCGGCAATAGACCTTAATACCACCATATCCATTTTAATACAAAATTATCACTACTTACCTTAAACTGTTCACATGATTCAGCTTCAAGCCTCTGGTAGAAAGTTCGCTCTGCTTCAGAGAAATGCACCTTCTTTAGAGTGACTAATTTTGGAGGCAGTGAAATTATTGGTTGTCCATCAAGAAGTGAAGCTGCATCGGAACACTCCATAAGCCGAAGTCCATACCATTAAATAAGCATAAACGACAAGTGCACAACAAAACTGTCAGATATCAAGGATCACGATCACGGTACAAGTTTATAGATTGTTATTTGTGATCACTTTCTCAATTTGATATTAGTGCAATTTTTTTATTTGACACATCAAGTTACTTTACAAGCGCACCACTTTCTAGTTTAAATTAATTGTTGATATATATACATATATATGCTATTTGTTCTTTGCAGCAGCTTACTATTTTGCCATTTACTTTTATAGAAATTGCCTCATTGTATATCCTTTTTTTATTATTTATGTGCATGCCTAAAGGCGCAGTTGTACATAGGGGTGCTAAACGAATTGAATGCCTTTGAATGATTTAGATTCCATTCACTTTGAAATTTTGGAGTCCAAACTCGAAGCGAATTTAAAACGAATTTGCAAACTTGAATTCATATTCAATTCATTTTGAGTTTTGCATATTAAAATTCGATCCATTTTATTTCGAACGCGACATGTTTTCTTATGTTTTAAAGTTTATATAAATTATTTGTATATAAAATGGTACAATTATCAATATTTTATTTTATAATTCTATTATTTAATACGAATTACAAAGAGAAGTTAAAGAAACTATATCATCAAGGACAGTGTTGCAATAGTCGGCCGATTATCCCGAAAAGTCTGTCTGACTATGCAGTGCGGGGGGTCCCCGACTGAACAGACCTCTAGTCGGTCAATAGTCAGTCCGACCGAATAGTCGGCCGACTGACCCGACTATTAGGTCGACTGGAGTTTGACTTTTGATATTTTTATTTTTTTTATTTTCAATTTTTAGTTTTTATGGGTTACATTTTACAACGGTATCGCAATAAATGTCAAATTCTATATATCTACTATATTGATTGGTACTTCTATCTTGGATTCATGTTAAATAATGATCATATATATATATAAATATAAGAATATATGTATTATAAATCATTTTTATATTAAAAATTACAAAATCGAATAATTCCGAATAGTCGCTCGAATACCGATTATTCTCTATTCAGTGACCCCTCCGACTGATTACCGAATACCGTCTTCTGCAACACTGATCAAGGAAGATACCCGGTGAATAATATATAATGCATAGAAATACCTCATTTTTATGGATATTGAATGCCTTTTGCAATCTAAATTTGATTTTTTTTCTATGACAAAAAATATAATTATATAAGGCTTATTAAAAGGATAGAATCTTCATGTTAGAGCAGAAGAGACGGTTGGAATAATGAACTTGAAATACGGGTTTTTAGTGGCCAACAAGCGATGGTTAGTGGCCCTATGATTCATCTCTCGCTCTTGTCCTTGCTCACCGTCGGTTAGGGATGGAGAAAACCCCATCCCGTAGGGAAATCAGATCCTTGATTCGCAACCCCATAGTTGATTGCTTTCATCCACTTTAGCTGAACTCATACATGTCTTTTTCCCTCGATCCAACCGGACTAACTACATGTCTAAGGATAGGTTAAGCATCAGTTGTGGTTTTTTACCTCATTCCTGTATCCCCTCATTCAATGTTGAAACCTCTTCTAATCCATATGAAGGATTCATCCAATCTGGGATTTCCTAAAGAAGGCACGGGTTAGACGATTTCCTCTAACGGTCTAACCTAAACTTCAAGTTTTTTAGATTGCGTCGGTACCATTCCTCCAACAAGTTTACCAGTGGGGAACTAACCACCTTTTGTTTAATTAACTTGGTTGTAGCTTAATAAGAAATTAATATATATATTGATCGATCGAGAACATTCAGAAGATGGTCAGGGGAGGCTCATAGACGGGGTAAAGATGCTCCTCCTTGGATATATGATATGGTGGTGATATATCGTTATCAAAGCAAGGATGGGGTATGATCCGATAAAACAAGCCTTCTCAAGCTCAATTCCAAAGAGAAGCCCACAACCCTTCACATGCGAGAAGTCAAAGTCCTCTTTTTTTAGGGTTTACTGATAGTACTCTTACTATAATGTATAGAAGATGCTATTCCAGATAGGGTAAGGCGAAATACATAATAGGAGCAGAGAACACATTATGTTTACCATTAATGCTAAAGCAAGATAAGACCAAGCTATCATAGAAAATTAAAACGAATCGATCTTATTATATGAAATAACGAGAATGACAACAAAGAAATTAACACGATAACTCACTTCATGCATTATGATGATCATTAATATCTTAAAACTAGATTCATAAATCGCACGGGATTTTCAATATACAAAGTAACAACGAACATAATAATGTAAAGAACTTGTAAATTACCCAGGTGATGGTCAATGTCATCTTGACAATGATAGTCGTTACCATAGATTGCCTCGAAAGTTGCAAGGATAACTAACATAAAAAGAAAGTAAAAGAGGTCTTTCGAATATGCTACAAATAACGACGAACATGAAGAAGGAACTTGATATAACATCTCTATGTTTTCATGTACAAGAAGTGGGAGCACCACCATCACCCTAAGATCGATGGATCTTTAATAAAGAATGAAAAAGGGAAGGAAAGGGTTGGTAGGGAATATACACGAACATGAAAATAAGTGTGAGATGGGGATCTAGGATAAAAATCATAAATATATGTTCTTTCCTACTATACTTTATTGCTAATACTTTCTACTATATTTTTTAATATTTGATATTTAGTCATTAGCACACAAGCATGCATACACATCCATGCATTCATACATACATTTATATACCTATATATGCATGTATGTATGCAATATGTAATATGTATAGGCATACATATGCATAGACACACACACATATATGGGTGGATATGTATATATGTCTATATATAATATCGAATTGAATTGAATTATTATTGAGCGAATTCAGGTTAATTCAAATTCAATTCATTAGAGAATCGAATCCACAAGTCAAATTCATATACAATTCACTTGATTTCAAATCCAACTTTTTTGACCTTTTATCGAAAGAATCTCAATCAAATTCAAATGATTCAGTTCGATTAGCACTTCTAGTTGTACGCTCCTCTTTGTAGTAGGATCTCGTTCTACATAAAAGATCTATGCCCCATATTTCAATATAAATTCCTTTTTTCCCCTTCCACAGGGGATCATAGCGGCAATCTTCGACCGGTGTTTCCTACCGCTTGACCTAACCCGCCATCTACTCTCGTCCCAAGTCCCCATTCCATCATCAAACAACATCGGATGGCGTCTATTCCTTATGCAAGGCCAATATCAGGCAGTAACAACAGAAACACCAACTTATTACATTGGGTAGCAACAGTCAAGCCCAAACCAGTTCCGACGGTCTTTTCGGCTGATGCATCAGCATGATAGTGGACAACCTTGTACTATGAGCCAGTGCTTTACATCCATGTAGACTAGTTTCCATTCTAGAACAATTGTCAAGTTCCTCGAGCTGTCACAAATTACATTAGTATTCAAGGTTGGGTCTACACCCACGAATCCCCTTAATGTTAGAGTAGACCACACATTTTTCTATAATCAGAATAGCTATGACTTCATTCGAGATGATACCACTCATTCGTACCTTTACAATTGTGGCATAAGGGACCTCTATCGAACTCAAAAGGAGAGAAATTATGTCCTCTTTTCTCAAATCTTCAAGGTGTTCATTGGCGATCAACAGAAAATCTACATTTTGCAAGATAACTACTAAGTGATGAATTGGTCGTCAAACAATGTTGATTAATCTATTACAAACAATATCATATTCAATAAGACACTTAAGGACAAATGTTGTTGACATGTTAATGGCATATTACATATAATCTCCCTTGTCAATATCACCAACTCAGTAATACTGGCATATCACTAACATGTTGAGCCTCCTCCTATCTCTTGCCGTAAAGCTCACGTGGTTGCGGGTGGCAGGGGCGGTTCTTTTAAGGGGATCTACCGTGGGTCCTAAATGAGGATCCTATCCTAGAATGTAAGGGGTCTAGGTGGCCCGGAAAAGAGGAGGATTTTGGGTTCGAGATTCATAGAGTGGGGCTGTGATATTTTTCTACAAGAAACGAAGTGTTTGTCTCGAATGTGGTCTGGCGCTCTTTTGATGCGCGTTCACTCTCTGATTTTCAGTCGATTGCTGCCTCTGGCTCTGCGGGTGGATTGCTTTTAGCATGGAAGGATTCCGCATTTGGATTCCACACGGAGCTGAGGGGCACTCATGTCCTCACGGTGCTTTTGGAGTATTTTTCGTATGAGTACCTTATTTGCTTTCTCTTGCGTCTATGGGCCATGTCAACCCGCCTTTCGGTAGCAGTTGTGGTCTGATCTGAGGGCAGTGAGGACTGCTTTCCTGGGTTGAGCTTGGTTACTAGGTGGAGATTTTAATGTTACCCCCTTACTCGACCGAGGTTGCGTGGCGATCAGGATCCGGGTTCTACGGATTTTGTGGAGATTATTGACTTCTTGGAGCTGGAGGTGTTGGATGCTACAGACACAAAATACACCTGGAGGAGTTTTGGTTCTCGCTCGCTCTCGCATTGAACGCTTCCTGGCCTCTGATGAGCTTATGGAGTTGTTCCCTTTGTCATTTGTTGTTAGTAGAACGAGAGCGAGGTCAGAACACACTTCGATTCTATGGGATTCTGGTGAGCTTTCACCCCCGAGGGGTTTTTTTAGAAACGAAAAGGCTTGGCTTCTGGAGGATTCCTTCATAGATCCGATCTCATCCCATTGGTCCTCTTTGTTGGTTTCTGGCTCCGCTGCATCAGGGTTCGTTCAGAAGTTATCCTCTCTGTGAATACGGTCGTGTGCATTCAAGAAAGAATCTAGAGAGGCTCATCGGGCGGTTAGAGTGGCGACAAATGGGGAGGTTGCAAGACTTGACAGATTGGAGGATGACAAACCTTTGAATGTTGAAGAATTGACCTAAAGAGAGAAGGATCAAAGGAAGATCGTTATCGAGGACAAGAAACGGGTGACAGAGTGGAAATAGAGGTCCACACACAACTGGCTCAAGGAGGGAGATGCGAATATTGCTTTCTTTCACATAGTGGCAAGTGGGAAACATTATAGTAACACTATCCGGTCGGTGATAGTGGATGGTGTCAGGGTGAATGGCAACAGAGAAATGGGAATGGCGATTGCAGATCATTTTCAAGAGTTATCGAAGAGAGATTTAGACAAACGGTGGAGGTGGGCTGGTCATGGCGCTTCCCAGTTGTCGGATGCTCACGCTATTTGCCTGATTCAGATGGTTACCTTGGAAGAACTGAAGGTAGCTGTGTGGAATTTGAACGCGGATGGGGCACCTGGTCCGGATGGGTTCCCAGACTCTTTTTACAAGGATTTCTGGGATCTTGTGGGCAATGAAGTGCTAGAGATAATGGAGGAGTGTTTTCAGTGTTTTGATAAGCTGAATAAGGCTCTGATTTTTCTCCTTCCTAAGCGTGAGGCAGCTGAAAGAATTAAAGACCTTAAGCTGATTGCGCTTTCCAATGCCTTATATCTGATTGTGGCGAAGGTCTTTGCTACCAGGCTAAACAGGGTGCTTGAGCACATTATCTCCCTCCTTCCAGACGGCCATTGTTCCTGGGAGACATATTGCAGATAGCTTAGTTATGGCCTCTGAGGTCATTGTTGATTGGAAGAGAAGAGGGGTGAAGGTGTTGCTATGGAAGGTTGATTCTGCAAAGGCTTACAACACATTGGACCGGCGGTTTCTCTGGTCGGATTTGCATAGGAGGGGTTTTCTAGAGATCTAGATTTCTTGGATGAAGCGTTGCGTAACCACTACGTCTATGGCGGCTCTCGTGAATGGACGTCCAGAGGGACGTTTCTTCCAGCCACAGAGGGGAGTCAGACAGGGTTGCCCTCTAGCACCTTTACTGTTTGTCAGCTTCTGATGTTCTTGCTTGTTTGGTTGATTGGGTACAAAGCTGCGGGATCACAAGTGGCTATTCGAGGGATGGGCTGGTTGTCCCTCTTCTTCAGAATGCTGATGACACAATTTTCTTCATTGAGGGTGGCAAGGAGGAAGCCAGCGACATGGCAGTCACTCTTGAGCTGTTTGGAGAGATGTATGGGCTTGCCCTGAATCATGGCAAGTCTACAGTGATTCCTTTTGACCTATCTGAGGATGAGGCACGTTTGTGTAGTTTCGAGCTGGGTACGGAATGTGGTTCCCTCCCTATTTGTTACTTGGGATTGCCGTTGGCATCTGGCAGGGTCAAGATGGCAGAATGGTTACACGTTGTTGAGAAGCTAGAGAGAAAGCTTACGGGCTGGAAATCTTCAATCCTTTCTAAGGGGGTCGTCTTGTGATGATGAAGGCAGTGCTTTCTGCAATTCCGATATTCTTCATGTCTACTCGCCTTTTGCGCACAGGGATAAGATAGCGCCTTGAGAGGCTGATGCAGAGATTTTTGTGGAGTAAAACCGATCAGGAGGCCAACGGGATGCACCTTGTGGACTGGGAGAGAATCACGCTTCCTATGGTTGAGGGTGGTCTAGGTTTCAAGCGTCTTAATGTGATGAATGAAGCCATGTTGATGAAGTGGGTGAGCAGACTTTGGGTAGTGAAGATATCTGTTGTACTCTTGTTCGTCGGATTTACGACATCTTTTGCCCGTCGCTAGTGACTAACAATCCTGGAGTGCTGGCTTCACCTTTCTGGATGGGAATTTTGACGATTCTCCCGCGCTTCCATGAGCATTTTCGGCTTGTCCTGGGTAATGGGGAATCCTTTGCCTTTTGGACAGATGATTAGTCGGGTCATGGGTCGCTTTGTAGCCATTTTCCACGCCTTTATGCCATGGCAGCTGATCGTGAGGCACGTGTTGCTAGCTGCTGGAGCGACGGGAACTGGATGCCGCTATTTTCCGCTAACTTTTTAGACCAACGCTTGGAAGAGTTTCTTCTTTTGCTTGACTCCCTGAGACATTCTGGGAGCCCGTTGGAGGGACGTGACCATTGGGTGTGGAGAGATAGCTCTTTCTCAATCAAGAAGGCATACGGGGCGATCTGCAGACCGCCTTCCTCGAGGACGGACGACTTGGTTAGGGATTGCAACTTTATCTGGAGGCTTGGCCTCCCTGAGAGGATCGTTTTTTCCTATGGCTTCATAGGCGAAAGAGAATTATGACGAGAGATTGATGTGCCAAACTTTTTGAGGTGGTTTCTGATAGATGCCTACTTTTTGGGAGTGGAATTGAATCAGTGGAGCATCTTTTCTTTCTTTGTCAGTGTACGACACATGTCTGGGATGACTCCGACATAGGTTGGGTCTGTGTGAGGAGCCTTGGCTCTTTCTGGACTTCCTTAGTGGTGGCCAGGCAGCGCCCAAGGAAAGATCTGCTTCGTCCTCTAGCCCTTTTGTGGGCTATCTGGCTAGCTAGGAATGCCCTTCTGTTCTAGGGTCAAAGGTTCTATCGGGAGAATGTCTGTATCCGGTCTAGGTGTCTTGTTGAGTCATGGCTTTTGTAATGGTTTAAGACTATATTTCTTTTTGAATTAATTAATTTTGAACTGGGGTGGACACCATTGCGTGTTTCCCCCTTTTTGACATAAAAAAAACTAACATGTCAGCAACATTTGATGTTATAGTCAATAGTACTGATAATAAAGTTTTAAACCCTTGAAAGTGTTTGTGCACAAAATTTCCTTTAAGCAAGTTTTCTATTTAGAAATTATGCACTGAGATCAATTATAGAGTTATATTTGACGGATATTCTTATTTTTAGGGCATACATACAATGCAAACTTGTGGAGGAGTTTGAGAAAGATGGCATCTGCTACCTTGTTCATCATACAACACTACTTCGATTGGGACTACTTAAAAACTGATGACTCGTTCCTATAGACTTTGCGTATTGGTCGCCTGCCTGTCAGCTCTCTTACCCAAATGTTTCATGCGTCGACTTCGTTGAAGCCTTTTGAATGTGAAAATTGTTAGTTTGGAAACATCAGACTGCATCTTTTCCTAAAGTGACAGAAACAAGATGTTCTACTTCTTTTGATTTCGCCAATTGTAATGTTCAGGATTTTTCATGTTCGCATTGTGAATGATCATACATTATTTATTGTTTTTATTGATAAATTCAATAAATATTCCCGTCCAGTAGAGGAACAATCAGAGATCAACACAAATACTAAGTCTTCCTTTGTTCTTGTAAAAAACAGTTTTTTATACAAGTAATAAGACTTTTAGGTATGATAATGCTCTAAATTTGTATAGTGTGATCGTATTCAGTTCATTACCTCACAAGGCACCTTGCATCTGCCTTCATGCACATATGCCTCACAAGAAAATAGGATTGAAAAAGGAAGATTTATCATCTTATAGACATTGCTCTCTCTTTCCACTCAGATGAAGGGCCTTAAATCTTTTGTGGTGATGCTATCCTTGTTGCCACCTCTTTGAACAACCTATTTCCATCCTATGTTCATGACTTTCAAGTCAATGAAATTTACTTATGTGCATCTTCGATTGCATTGTTCACAAATTTCAAGTCAATGAAATTTATCGCCACAAGCAATCAAGATTCAAGTGTGCCTTCCTAGGTTACTCCAGGATCCAAAAGGGGTATACGAGTTATGACCCAGTTGGTCGTCAATACCATGTCGCTTTGGATGTTATCTTTGTTTCACAAATAAGTTTCTTCACTAAACCTATTGCCGACATCCACTTAGTGTTTCCACCTCCGATCCAAGTCTATCAACCGATACTCCATTCTTCTCACTATATCCTAGTGAGGACCCTTTGACTTTACCTATGCACATCTTTGATTCCGTTGTTCTTAACCTTCAAGTCGATGAAATCTATCCCCTAGAGCAATCAAGCGTGCCTTCTTAGGTTACTCCAACATCCATAGGGGTTATATAAGTTATGACCCAATTGGTCATTGATAATCGTCAGATTCCTTAGTCAATGCGATGATCTTAATTGTAGCACTGATAATCGTCAGATTCCCTTAGTTAATGCGATGATCTTAATTGCAGCACAAGAATATAGGATTAATCATATCCACACAAAATTATCAAATAATGTTGCCACAATTACTTTTTTTACTTGGGTAAGCTCCAAAGTCAACTCAAGTAAACGGTCCTAACTAATATTTCTAGGCACCAAATAGTTGCTTAGATCAATTACGAACTCAATTGAACTAACTTAGTGCATGCATGATCTTATGGCATGTTGATGCATCGGTTAGAAGATGTGAGATTTGGATGTTGAGCCAATTAAAAGATGGCAGGGAGTGCCCAAGAAGTGTTGGAATGAGATTATCCGAAAGGGATATCAGTTATTTGGATTTGAGCATGAGAATGACTCAAAATAGATCTGAATGGATATAAAAAATCCAAGTAACCGACCCTACTTAATTCTGTGAAAAGGCTTTGTTATTATTGTATACATGATCTTTTGGCAATTTTTATGCAATTAATAGATGCTACAAAATGTATGGAATGAAAATAACATTAAATGCACAAACAATCATGATTAGCTCCTAAAACTAATGTTTAAAACTCAATCTCAAGTTCAATCAAAATTAATCTCAAGTGAATGACTAAATCAATGCTCCAATTTCCAATTTATATAACAAAGATGCTTCAAACTTAAGTTCCTAATTTACTAAATTCATTTATGCCATCAAATCAGGAAATTAAGTCCTCGAATCATGAGATAAATCCTAAAAAAGGTAAACTAGGTGAATCAAGCTTTCCAAAGCCTGTTTATTTGCAAAGATTGGGTAAATATGCAATTTATGGCAAATTAGACAAGCAAGGTAAATCAGGGAACTTCTCCGATTAATAATAAATTTTCTCTAAATCACATTAGAGCATAAAACATGTCATTGTGTAGAGCATTAAAAGGCCTTTCAAACAAGATCAATTTCACTGAATTTGGAGTTCAAATGCTCAAGTTATTAATAAAAGGTCTAGGGACAAAATTGCAAAAAAAATATAATTAAAAAATTAAAAACTAATAAAAACAAAGTTCTAGGGCCTTATCTGCAAAAAATAAGTTGGAGGGGTTTCCTATAAATTTTTTTGAAGCCAAAAACAGGGGGAGACACTCAGTGGTGTTCGCCCCATAATTTATTTAAAGAAACAGTACACAGGGAATTTACAAAGGGAACGAGAAGATGAAACAAGCAAAGCACCTACAAAGCCCACTCATCAACCAATCTCGCGTAGTGCATCTTCACATTTTCCTTGTAGAAGCGTTGCCCAGAGAAGAGAGCAGCATTTCTGCCCAGCCATATTGCCCACAAAATTGCCACGGGCCCAAGGAGCTCCCGCCGAGCTCTGTTTCTATTAGCCACCATCGAACCGCAGAAGGAAGCCAAATCTGAAGTGCATACCCAAGCCATTCTCGCCTCCTCCCAGATCATAGTCACTTTAAGGCACCTAAAGAAAAGGTGTTCAAGGGACTCCACCGCCGTGTCGCACAAATGCACCTATCAGAGACGGAGCCCAGAAGCCTAGCACATCGATCTCTTGTCATCAATCTTTGCCTACGGAAAAGCCAAAAGAAGAAACCAATCCGCTCAGGGAGCCGGAGACCCCAGAAAAAACTACAATCACGAATGAGAGTCTCCGACCGCAAAGGTGGGGGTCTACAAATCGTCCCAAACGCCTTCCTCGCCGAGAAAGGGCCCAAACGGCAAGCCCAATTATCCCTTCCCATAGTAGGACGCCCCGCATCCTTGATAGAGTCCAGCAAGGAAAGAAAATCCTCGAGTCTTTGGTCCGTGAAGTTAGATGAGAAGGCTGGGAACCAGATACCGTCCGACCAGCAAGATGCAACCCGTGCACTCTTATCAACCGCTAGAGCGAACAAGCGAGGGAACCACGAGCACAAAGCCCCCCCCCCCCGTCCAATCATCAGTCCAGAAGTCGCCATTTCCAAGCATCAGCCTAAACAAGGACAAATATCTGGATAAGACCTCTATCACCCCCTTCCAAAACGGCATGGGAGATCCCACCTGAGCAGCAGCGTTCGGAAGCGCTCCGTTGACACCGTAAATCTCGCGCAAAACTTTGCTACAAAAATCCTCCCCTGAGCCCAAAATTCTGCTAGCCCACTTAAGAAGCAAAGCGTCATTCATATGATCCAGTCTCCGCACCTCCAACCCCCCCTCGTTTTTGTGCAGCGTAATTTCTCCCCACTCAACCAGGTGGATTCCCCTCGACTCCTCCCCATGCTTGCCCCACAAGAATCTTCGCATTAGCTTCTCAAGGCGATTGCGGATCCCCTTCGGCAGCCGACGATTGGATAAGAAGTAAACATGGATGGAGGAGAGAACCGCCTTTAAGAGGACCAGTCGTCCCCCCTTAGAGAGAATGGCCGCCTTCCACCCAGCCAACCTCGCCTCCACCTTCTCTACGAGCCTGAGCCAATCCCTCAATCTCGTTTTTCCCACTGCCAAGGGCATCCCAAGATAGTCAATTGGAAGAGAGCTGCAATCAGACCCCAACACCCGCCCACACGCGTCCGCCTCCTCCGCAGAAAGGCCGAATGGGATGACCTTCGATTTATCAATATTCTTGAAAAGACCGGACATCTCACAAAAAAATCCAGGGCCATAGACATGCCCGAGGCTTCCGCGAGCCCCCCCCCCCAATGAAAAAAATAGTATCGTCGGCATATTGCAACAGCAGGATCACCAAACCATCCCTAGAGAAACCGGCCGATAATCCACGTTTAACAACCCGGCAAGCAATGTGGGCTAGGACATCCGCAGCGACGACAAATAGAAGGGGACGTCCCTACGTGGCTGGAAGAACCCTCCCTCCGGGCGGCCATTTACCATGACCGAGAAAGAAGTCGTCGTAACACAACGTTTCATCCAAGAAATCCAAACCTCCGGGAAACTTTTCCTTCGCAGAACCGACCAAAGGAACTTCCAATCAAGGTTATCGTAAGCTTTTGCAAAATCTATTTTCCATAGAACACCATGCCTTTCCCCCCTCTTCCAGTCCGCAATGATTTCCTATGCAAGAGTAAGGCAGTCCGAGATTTGCCTACCCTGTATAAAAGCAGACTGGAGCGGGGAGATGATGGTGTCAAGAACCCGGCTGAGCCGCAAGGCAAGCACCTTCGCCACAATCAGATAAAGGGCATTAGAAATAGCAATGGGGTGGTACTCCTCGATCCGCTCGGCCGAAGCGGATTTAGGAAGGAGAACAATCAAGGACTTATTAATCCGCTCGAAGCCAGCATTTCCCACACAAAACTCGGAGATGACCTCCAAAACCTCATTGCCCACCAGATCCCAAAAATCCCTGTAGAAGGCCACCAGGAAGCCATCCGGGCCCGGAGCCCCATCCGCGTTCAAGTCCCACACCGTAGCCTTAACCTCCTCCAGGGACACCCCCTGCATCAGGCCATCACACATAGAGGGCAACAGAGATGTAGCCCCGATCCCCGTCTACCTCCAAATCCTTGGAATCTTCCTCGCCGAGAACTCCATAAAGTGAGCGACGATCGTTTTCCCCATTCCCCTGTCACCATCCACACGAAGCCCATTGATCGTGATCGATCGCAGAGCATTCAACTGACGCCTTCCACTGGCAATACGATGGAAAAACGTCGTGTTAGCGTCCCCCTCCCTCAGCCACGTGCTCATCGACCTTTGACGCCATTCAGTGACGCGTTTACGATCCTCAGCCGCGATTTGCTTTTGAGCGAGCGAGCGCGCTGCCAACTCATCCATCGAAAGCTCCCTAGCATCCTCCAAAGCGTCAAGTCTCATAACTACCTCCTCAGCCTCCAACCTAGTAGCACACATGGCAGCCCTGGATTCCCTCTTGAAAAAGCTTAGCCTCGTGCGTAAGGATCCGAGTTTCTGGACAAACTTAGACGTCGCCGAACCAACAACTTGCACATTGGACCAATGAGAAGCCACCATCTCCCTGAAATTATCCTCCAGTGACCAACTCCTCTCATATCTAAAAAGACCTCTCACCGCGGACGGCTCACCAGAATCCCATAAAATTGGTGTGTGGTCGGACATGCTCCGCGGCCGAGCAACCACAGAGGATAGCACGAAACAATCAAGAAGGTCCGCTGAGGCCAAAAATCTACAATACGAGTGCGAGAATTGGAGTTCCTCCACATGCAGGCGACATCCCCCGCATCCAAAACCTCCAGGGCCAATGAGTCCACAGCGTCAACAAAATCCGCAGAACCCGGGTCTTGACCACCCCTAAACCGTGGTCTGTCCGAGGTTCGAAGAGTAACATTAAAATCCCCCCTATGATCCACGGGATACTCGCAAAGGCCCTACTCGCCTCACACAAGGTCTCCCACAATTCCTTCCTTCTAATATGACAACATGGCCCGTAGACACACGAAATCGCAATTGGCATAGAAGAGCCGGCACATACCAAGAGGACCGAGATGACGTGCCTCCCTCGCAGCACCGAGCCAAAAACCATCGTCGACGATCTCCACGCAATCAGCAACCCACCAGACGCGCCTACCACATCTAGAGCCCTGACCTCATCAATACCTCCCGCACCGAACGACTTCCAAAGAACATCGGTGACGTTTTGAAGCTTTGTCTCCTGCAGCATGACCACATCGTAGCCCCACTCAATGAAACACGACCCCATGGTCCTCTTGCCCAGCTCACCAAGCGCACGCACGTTCCACGAGAGAATCTTCATAGAGAACCATTGCGATGCCCCTGAATTCGGACTACCCCTGAAGCCTCCGCAACAGACCACTTAAGTGCCGAGCAGGACTGCAGCTCGAAGATCGACGACCGAGCTTTATTCCTCCGCATGTATCTCTTCCCGGATCTCCTATCAGAAATTCCATCAGCAGCACGAGCACCCTCCAACTCAAGGTGGGCCAGAGTTGGTACAACAGAAGAGATAGCGCCAGATTCCAAGGACGAAAGGGCCTCAACAGGGGGCGAAGCTGATATGCTCAAAGAACACCCCTCAGACTCCATGAAGGCGCTGGAGAAGCGCGGCACCACGATAGGGGCAACAGCAGCCGAGGTGAAAAAGCCAAACACAGGGAAGGTCCTGCCATCCTCAGTCGAAAGGGCCAGGCAAGATGTCGGATCCGAGAGGCCCGATGCGGTCGAGGAGAGTTGAAAAGGAAGGAAATCTGAGAGGCCCTTCCCGCTTGTAAAGAGAACAACAAAAGAGTTTGAGTCCCCTTGGGCCCGACCCGCAAGAGGATCCAGGAGCGAAACCCGAAAGCCGGGATCCGAGGCCTGAGGCCAAGACCGGGGCGGCGCAGAGAGAGGGGGAGCCATCCTTGCCACCTCAGCAGACAAAGAGAACTTTTGAGATACCATGCACAAGACCCGAGGAGAGAGCCCCAAAGGTCGCACCAAATCAATCTCACGGGACAACCCATGCAACGCATCCTTTGGGAACCCCACCGCCAAAGAAGAAGGCGAGGCGACATCGGGCATCATCGGAACCTCCGGTGGAGGGGGGTTCGATGATCGACATCTCCACCCTGGACCTGAAACGGCCAACCTCCAATGACTCGAAGAAGACTCGGCCATGTGCGCCATCAATCAAACCCTTGTTGCTCTCCAGCAGCACACGTGTGACATCCGGAGTCAAACAGGGTGTTAACCCATCATCGATCACCGCGAGGACCGAGCCCATCGCCGGAGCACCCGCCCAAAGCAGTGAACCATCTTGGAAAGGAAAGGAACCCCACGAATCTCCGCCACGCAAACCTCGACACCAGCAACTGCCCCATCCGCAAAGCGAAAAGGCCGCCAAATAATACCGTCCATCCCTCCATTTTGTATTAAGCGTTCTCTCTGTAGTCTGGAGAGTCCACGAGCACAGCATCGCCGAGTATCAAGAACCACCACGTCCCCTGAAAACTGTGAACCAAGGAAACCATACAGGTGTCCCTTCACAGTCTCCATGGATATGCATCTCCGCATGGCGTAACCGATCACAGCATGGGTGTCGTCATGCATGTCACCCTTCCCATCTGTCGGATCATTTGCAGCAGCCTCTTAAACCACACCAACCGCCATTTTCGAGCCACCCGCATCCTTCGAAACATCCTTCACTATGTAGTCAGTTGCACCTTTTGAAAAACCTGCAACCACAGCCGTGAAGCTACGTTGCTCCCGGCGAGTATCGATCACAGAGGATACCCTTCGCCCAACTTGGCCACCAACACCACGCACAGCACCACCATCGGAAAGACGATCGAAACCAAACCTGCAGGTGGCCCTACGGCGGCCTACCCTCCCGCAAGCGAAACATCTCGGAGGAGCAGCACAGAACGACGCAACATGTCCCCGAACCCCACACCGGAAGCACCTCTTCTCCGGTTTTTTGTGGGAGACATGCACCCACTCCCCGCCAACCCCAACGCCATGCACCGCGCTACCACCTTCTTCCCGCTGCCCTTCCTCCTCCCTGCAAGCCACCCTCTTCCCCTTCCCGCCTTCCCCAACAACGAAACGACCGCTTCCAGCTCCCGCCAAGACCCCTTCTCCAGCGACAGCCCCAAGCCCCTCCTCCCCAAGAGAAGCCACACCCACAAGAGCAAAGCCTTCCCCTTCCCGAAGCGACAGGGACCCCCACAGGGAAGAACTACCCGACTTCAACGAGCCCTCCTGCACTCCTGCACTTCGCACTCCCGAACTTCGCACTCTCCACCAGCGCTCCATCTTCTCACTCCTTTCCTTATCAAAGGGTTTCCTGCAATTTTCCAAGTGGGGGTGGTTATTTTTGTAATTTATGGAACCCGACGGGACTTGCGTGAACATTGCCCCAAGCGGGCCAAGTATGGCAAAACGTGGAAGGACCTGAATGTAATTTCCAAGAAGTTTGGTGTAGGCATTGTAATTTACACACCCGCGTGTCTCATGCACGTGACGAGCGAGGCTCATGGCGAAGGTGCAACTCCACATGGTCAAGAGAGGGCGGCTCGAGGAAGGCTCGAGTACTCCACGCCATGTGACATGGCAGAGGCTCGAATTGTGGACCTAGACTGTTGGATCTAGAGATCCAAGGGATCATATGTGATCTAGAGTGAGCAAAGGTGATAGACTCTTGCAAATGATCGAACGTTGCAGAGATTGGTGGAATCCTACAAACCGCTAGGTTAGGCCTGTAGAGATATGTTTATGTTTTATGTTTGTTTTTCTATTCTTCTTTTCTTCCGTTAGTCTTATGTAATTTACCCATAGGTCTCTCCTCTGTATAAGAGAGCACAGGGTTCCTTGGAATAACAACTCTCCCATTTTTCCCAACATAGTATCAGAGCGGCGGTCCTAGACCGGAGCTCTCATACCCACAAACCCTAACCCCACCACGCCATCGCCGCCCTCTCTCTCCCGTTCTCGGCACACCGTGTCGCTGCCCCTTCTCTCTCTAAGGTGAGCCGCCGCACCTCCCTCCTTGGGGTACCGCCGCACCTCTCTCCTTTAAGGGGGTCGCCGCCCCTTCTCTCTCTAAGGTGCACCGTCGCAACTCCCTCCTTGGGTTGTTGCCGCACCTCTCTCCTTTATGGGGGCCGCCGCCCCTTCTCTCTCTTTAGGGTACCACCAAGCCGCCACCGCACCCTTCTCCTTAGGGTGTCATCGCCACACATTTCTTCTTAGGGTGCCTCACCGCATGTCTCTTTCTATCGCAGCCTTCGACTCGTGGTTGATGGGATTGGTAGCTTGAGTTTACACATGCAACCAAATCCCATTATGTCTGTGTAGACAACAGTTTTCCTAGTTACATCCATGTCTTCTCCAGCCAGCAACATTTCAGAAAGTAAAATTGATATCCCTGCAACAAGCACCTTCCGTGGTCCAGCGTAGATAGTCAAGATGGACGGGTGAAATTACGAGCTATAGGCCATGTAGTTCATGAGCCTTATGAAGTCTATGGGTAAGAAGCGCATTCTTACCGAAGAAGAGCCGGTGGAGAAGACAGGGACACATGCCGCCTGGAAGGCAGACGATGCTTATACACAGGTATGGCTATCTGGTACATTGACACCAGAAATAGCCAACGCTACATCAACCCACTACGAAGGCAATGTAGGATATTCTTGCCGCAACTTATTCACAGGCAAAGAATGAGACAAAGATACTACAACTTCAGCACGGCATTTTTGCCATAAAGTAGAATGGACGAAGACACATCGGAATGCCACAATGGTTAGTGTTTTCTTGGCATCTCTAGATTCACAATATCGGGGAACATCTTCACAAATCTTGGCAGATGCTACTATTCCTCCCACAGAGGAAGCCTTTCGCAGATTGAGCGGGATTAGTGTGGCATCCCCTGCTCCAAAGTGAATTCTTCTGCTATGGCGGCCTCCCATGGAAGGGGGGTGCTTCTCGGTTCCGAGGCCGTGGACGACGTGGTAGAGGAGGTTGTGGTCGCCCGTTATCCTGCATCTTCTGTCATTAGTCTGGACATACATAGGACATATGCTATTCCAAGCATGGATTTCAAGCATCTGCACGAGTTGCAGAACAGGGTTCAGCTCCAGCATCTGCGTCTTCCCCTGAGCAATGATATGATGATCGTGTTTCATGTCTGAGGGTTATTATGCCATTTGTAAGTTCTGGTGATACATCAAGACACGACATGGCAGCCTCCGCGGGAGCCAGCACCCCAGGTAGCATTATTGCATCTACTTCTTATCGCGGCCATGATATTACATAGTGGATTATAGATTCCAGGGCAACACATCACTTGTGTGGTAATAGAGATACGCTTACTGCATATAGGCAGATTCCTCCTGGACGAACTGTTATCATAGTTGATGGGACTCATTCCCCAATCACAGGGCAGGAGAAGAGTAGTTTGACACCATCCATACGTCTGCAGAATGTGTTTCATGCCCCGGATTTTTTCTATGAACTTGTTGTCTATCAGTCAAATTAGTAGAGATTTGAATTGTCATGCTATATTTGACCCATCATCTCTTATTTTTCAGGACATTCTAACTGGCACGGTGATTGGTTGTGGTCGTGAGTAGGGAGGCCTATACAGATTGGTTCAAACTTCTTGTGCTGGATTATCAACTCAGTCTACTACCCATGCATCTCCGTTCACATGGCATCTGTGTTTTGTCATCTTCCCTCCCAGAAGTTACGTCACGTCCTTCCTGAGATTTCACCTCGAGCATCTTTTGATTGGGAGGCATATCAGTTGGGAAAGCATTATCGGTATGTTTTTCCTAGTCGTCAGAGTCGGAGCAGTCGTTGTCGTTTGAGTTGTTCTATGTTGACATTTAGGGTCCAAGTCAGGTTCCTGATCATCAGGGACACCATTTTTATTTAGTTGTTGTGGATGATTTTTCTCGTTTGTCATGGGGACACCATTTTTATTTAGTTGTTGTGGATGATTTTTCTCGTTTGTCATGGGTGTTTTTGATGAAAAATAAATCTGAGGCTTCGTACTTGATTAAAACCTTTCTTAATGAAGTTTGTAATGTTTTTTCTTTCAAATGTCAAGATTGTTAGGACTGACAATGCTCTAGAATTTTATACTTGTGATCTTACTCAGTACTTCTCTTCTCATGGTATAATTCACCAAAGAACATGTGCTTACACGTCTAACCAAAATGGGGTCGCAGAAAGAAAACATAGCCACATCCTTGATGTTGCTTGTACCCTTCTTATACCGAGTCATACTCCTCACTCGTTCTGGGGGACGTCGTTCTTACAGCATGTTACCTTATTAATCGAATGTTGTCTTCTGTCTTGGGAAAAAAAGTTCCCTTCTCAATTGTAATCCCAGAGGAGTTGTTTACTATTGGTCCTCGTGTGTTTGGATGTGTTGCATTTGTCCACAACTTTTCTCCTCAAGTTGGCAAGCTCTCTCCTAGAGCTGTCAAATGTGGTTTGTGGGATATTCTAGGACTCAAAAGGGATATAGATGTTATGATCTTGTGCACAAGAAATACTATATCAGCGCAGATGTCACATTTTTTGAGTCCATAATGTATTTCTCTCCAATAGGTGATCACTTAACTCCTTCAGACTCTAATATTGAAATATACATCCCACCTCCACCTCCATCTTCACCACCATCCTCACCACCACCTCCTCCACAACCCACACCAACGCATCTCCAGTTCATCAACCTATTATCCCCATTCCATTGTTACCACTTCACTACAGTCGTCGGCCTCCTCTTGCTCATGTTCATAGCACGTCATCCGACACGCATGAGGTATGTCCTGAATTTAATTTTTCTAGCGATGAGTCTGGAAAAGTGGCTCAACGGGATGCAGTACAGGAGACTATTGGGGATACAACTAGTGATATCGGCAAGAGTTCAGAAATTCAACCTAGGCGGCCGCATATGCGGATGTGAACTGTATAGCGCACTATATATGCTATGTGCGCTTGTTATGTATTAATATGGTACTCTCGGGCCGAGTAATCCACATATGTGGCTATGTGATAGAAGTTCCATCCGACCCGACCCGATAATGAACCCGATAACCCTCCTACCATGCTCGATATTCTGACGTTCGAATGCCCAAAGAAACCCTTGCCGACGTCGACTACCGATGCTACGATCCCTAAACCCTTATAGTTGTCGCGCTCCTCCACCTCCGGTGTTCACCACCAGTAGCTTCTCCTCCGCCTCTGGTGTTCTTCTCCGTCTACTGGTCCTCCGCCTCTAGTGTGCTCCTTCGCCTCCTGCCTTGGGTGTGCACATCCGCTAATCAGCGGGTCTTTCTTCACAGAAATCCCATCTTTTATCAGCAAGTGCTTCACCTACGAACTTGGGTTTCAATCGAGCGTACATTCAATGTCAAGACTGTGCATCCCCTACATACTTGTATGTTTTGTTAGAATACACCGAAATCATCTTGTGAATTCCAATATGTTAACTAACAAGTATTTGGAGAATTTTCGTGATGATACCAGTTAGAATACTAGTGCAAAGATGGTAAGGAGAGATTTCACGGTTGGCATCTCTACTAGCCAAGCTTACATTAACTAAAAGAAAGGTGTTGTATTCAATTCGATGGGACTATCAAAGTCAATATATGAAGTTGCATGACTGTTGCACGGTACTGCGAGCAAAGAATCCACGAACAATTGCATGTGGAAGATGGACAATATAAAATTATTTATATGTTTTGTATGCGTGTAGGCCTTTTATTGTCTTGGAGTGGTTGTCATTTGAAGGGTCAATATAAAGGAGTTTTGCTTGCTACGGTTGCAAGAGATGGTAACAATGGGATATTTCCAGTTGCATTTGCAGCAGTTGAAGGTTAGAACTTCAAGTCATGGAAATGGTTTCTCTTATTGTTGATTGAGGTAATTGGGACTATTGAAGAAAGAGGACATGCATTTATGAGTGATTGCCAAAAGATAAGCCATTGTTACTAATTGCTATTGATCCATATATGTTTTATTTTTGTAAACAAATTTATTTCAATTGCAAAGTTTAATTCAAGCATGTACATATGTAGTTCCCAGAGTTTGTCATCCATTTTGCGTAAATCGTCTTTATGAATTTGATGCTCAAATCCAAAGAAGGTGCTATTAGGAAGGGTGTATGGGTAGCAGCATCTGATCATACCCAAGATACATGAATATTAAGTGCTAGTTTTCATCAATTTACATATTTTATTGTCATTCCTCTTGCTATAATAGTTTGATAATGCTTTTATTCTTTGACAAAGTTTTTATAATAGTTTTTTAGGTTACTGACTACAATATATTTCACGGATAATGAGTCTCTTTCATTTTTAGGTTTTTTTAATATTTTTTCATGTATTTAGGTTATCATGGATTCGTAACCAACGTATGTTGAGAAACGTGTGTTTTTATTCTACCCGGGTCTAGCGATCCAGGATGCAAATATGTGTATCTCATGGAGAAGACCGATCTGAATTCTGTGACATGTTGCATGTGTGGCAATGTCTTCAAAGGAGGAACTAATCGAATCAAACAACACATTGCACACATCAAAGGGAATTGCAAATCATGTCCAAAGGCTAATGATGAAGTGCAGAAGGAGATACGTGATTACGTTGAGGGAATCATGAAGAAGAAAAATGAGTAAGCTGTCAGTTTGAAAGAAATGAGAGAGGAGGTGGCGATTAGAGCTACAGAAGCTCAGAAGGCCAGAACATTCGTTATTTTCATATACAACCATGCAAAGACGCTCAGCTTGATGCGACACTTTACCTAAAAGGGAGAGATAGTCAAACCAAGGCAAACCAGATTTGCCACGTGTTTTCTCACGCTACAAAGTGTCTTTAAAAGAAAGAAAAGCTGAGATTGATGTTTTCTTTTGATGAATGGAGAGAGTGCAAGTGGTCCAAGACAAGGAAAGGTGAAATAGTTGGATCAGTTATTCTTAGTACATCTTTTTGGAGCCAAGTTTCCTTGACCTTAAGGTCTTTTCCCCGCTCGTCTGTCTCTTACGTATTGTTGATGGGGATCGGAGGCCATCATTGAGCTTTGTTTATGGAGGGCTTGAAGATGCGAAGGAGATAAAGAGTCTTTTTAAAGACATTGAGCATTCATATAAGCCCTACATTGATGCCATTGATTCAAAGTCAAAAGGGAGGTTAGAAAGTTCTCTTCACCTAACAACTTACTATCTCAACCCCTATTATTTTTATAAGGATGATAAAGCCATCTCAGAAGAGAGCTTTGTCATAAATGGTATTTTGTACTGCTTGGAGATATTTTACCCTGATTTGGATGTTCAAGATGTCATCACAACAAAAGAATGGTCCTATATAAAAATGAAGACGGTCCATTCGGAAAATCATTAGCAATCAAGCAGAGATCCGTCGACGATGTGTTCGATCCAGGTAGTTACATTATATACACAATTTAAGAATATAAGGACTAAGGAGTTGGCATCCTAAGTTTTCTTGTAACTATTCGGTGGTCGTTATATGGTGGTGAGACACCATACATGAAGGCAATGGCGATAAAGATATTAAAGCTAACATCCTCTTCTTCTAGATGTGAGAGGAATTGGAGCTCTTTCGTAGCGGTACACCCTCATTTGTGATTTATGATTATTGATTAGTCTAAGATTGAATGACTAACATTTTCAGTAAATACTTGCATTGTAAATCCACGCTAAAAAGAGGAATAAACTTAAAAACAAGAGATTGAATGACTTGATTTTTGTGAAATTCAACTCAAAACCAAAAGACAAACAATCGCAACAATGAAGAGACCCATTCATTTAGGACACATGTGGGCAAGTGGATCGGACCAGAGGAAGGTGAAGAAGAGGTGTTCCAAAGCTCATGACTGACTTGGAGCTTGGTGGCTGAGGCAAGTGGAGTAGATGAATTGGTGGAGTATAGGAGAAGCCAAAGGAATGTGGGTACCTTACCAAGTGTGGAGGAAGAAGAATTTATCACGGATTCTAACAGTGACAACGATGATGAAGAAGTTCCTCCTGTTATTTTTGACGACTTAGAATAGGAGTTTGGTTAATTGTGTGCTAACATTTGTCTGAGCTGACATCTTTAGATATTTTGTTATGAATATTATCATCTTCGCTTTTAAATGGATAACTTTGGAAATGCTTTGGTTGAACTTACATTATACAAAACATTCATCACTTCATATTTCTTCCATGTTATATTTCTTTGAAACATAAATATCTAATGGTCAAATTCATTATTATATTCTAAATTATTTTTATATTAAAATAATAGAAACCGCATAATCCGCATATACTTCCGTATATACTTCCGCCTGCCCGCTTACTCGCTTCAGACCGCCTGACCGAACAAATACCGCATACCGACTTTCTGAACCTTGGATATCGATGTGCCCATTGCTATTCAGAAGCAGAAGTGTTCTTATGCATCATATCCTATTGCTTCTAGGGTATCGTTCGATCGACTTACAAATGAATTCAGGCGATTTGTTGTTGCTCTGGAGGCTTTCCTGTTGGCAAGGTCCCAGGCCCTGCTTAGATCACATTCGGATCACACAACGCTTCGGTGGGCCTCGGGCGAGGATGACCGACCCCGCTTGCTTTTCGGTTTGAGAAGGCTTGGTTGTTGGATGATGGCTTCCGGGAGGCGGTTTTGGAGTTTTGGGGTGATTGTCATCCGACGGGGTCGGCAACCTGTAGGCTTGCTTGCAAGTTATCGACATTGAGGTCCTTCTTGATGAGCTACAACAAGGTGAACCGTTCACAATGTAGGGAGAAAAAGAGAAAGGCGCAGGAGGAGGCGTAGAGGTTGGATGTGCCGGAAGATGAAAGGGCACTGACGGAAGAGGAGATCGCAATGCGAGGTGGATGCCTTGAGGAGATCCTTATCGAAGATAAGGAGGAGGTGGCATGGAGGTAGAGGTCCATGTAAAGATGGGTTAGGGATGATGATGCTAATACTAGATTCTTCCATGCCATGGCTAATGGGAAAACGACAAATTCCATTCTCTCTATCTCGGTTGGTGGGCAATTGTGGAAAGTGACCACGCAGTTGGTGTCGCTTTGCGTTCCCACTTTCAAGGATTCGGCAGATGTCGGGATCGAGATGAATGGGGTTGGGTGGGAAGAGGAGTCTCACGGATTGATGAGGTGGACACGGTTCAGTTGGAGAGGGCCTTCACGGAAGAGGAGTCCAGGCGGGCATGCTTTCAGCTGAATGTAGATAGGGTACCCGGCTCGGATGGTTTCCCTGTTTCCTTTTTCCAGGAGTTTTGGGAGATGATCAAACATGATATGATGGACGTGCTTGCCGAGTTCAAGGATGGCAACTACGATTTTGAGAAATTGAATAAGGCCCTTATTTTCTTGCTTCCTAAGCAGGGCACACCGACCAGAGTGGAGGATTAGAGGCCGATTGCATTATCTAATGATGCATATCTCATTGTGTCGAAGATCCCGGTGAATCGGTTGAGGGAGGTGGTGGAGCAGATCATTGCACCCGAACAGATGGCTTTTGTACCTAGAAGGAAGTTGGTTGATGATTTGGTTAAAGCATCGGAGAAAGCGACGGATTGGAAGCAGAACAAGACCTCAGGGGCTTTATGGAAGGTGGATTTTTCGAAGGCATACGATTGCGTAGATTGGAGATTCTTATGGGCCTCCTTGGTGAAGAGGGGGGTTCCTGGGGCGATGAATTAAATGGATAAAGTAGTGTGTGACGACTGTATCACATGCGATTTTGATCAACGGTAGGATGAAAGGGGGCTTTTTCCAGCTGCAGAGGGGCATCAGACAAGGATGCCCTTTGGCACCTTTGTCATTCATCGTTATGGCGGACGCTTTGGCGGTTATGATGAGGTTGGCGACGAACGAGGGGTAGTGCAGAGCTTATGTTAAGGATGACATTTCCATCTCAATGTTGCAGTATGTGGATGACACTATCACATTCATGGGGGCTGATAGGGAAAAAATGCGACGGACATCTCTTGTTGGACTTATCAGGACTGCAGATCAACAACAACAACAACAAAGCCTTTTCCCACAATTAAGTAGGGTGGACTACATGGATTCTTCGTCTCCATTCAGATCTATCTTGGGTCAGTCCCGATCTTATATCCACAAAAACAAAGATCCCTTCGTATGGTCTCTTTCCAACACTTCTTGGGCCATCCCCGCCCTCTCTTAGCCGGCTCAACATCCCAACACTCGCATCTCCTAACTGGTGCATCAGTTGATCTTCTTTGCAAATGACCAAACCATCTTAAGCGGTTTTCTCGCATCTTATCCTCGATCGGAGCAACACCAACTTTCTTTCTGTTTGCATCATTCCAAATCCGATCTTTACGTGTGTGTCCACACATCCACCTTAGCATTTTCATTTCTGCTACAGCCATTCTCTACACATGTATACGGTTCACAGGCCAACATTCAGATCCACAGAGCATAACAGGTCTCACGGCTGCTTTGTAAAACTTTCCTTTAATTTTTAAAGGAATTTTCTTATCACAGAGAATAGCAGAGGCTCCTCTCCACTTTAGCCAGTATGCATTTATTCTATTAGTAACATCTCCATCAATTTCCCTATCATGTTGCAAAATAGATCCCACATATCTAAAAGAATCTCTTATCTAAATGTTATCATCACCAATCTTCACCTCAATTCCTTTACCATTGCTTCCGTCAAAGGTGCACTCCATATATTCTGTCTTAGCCCTACTTATACGAAATCCTTCTCTCCAACTCATGTCTCCAGACCTCAAGCTTCTCATTTACTCCATCTCTAGTCTCGTCAATCAACACAATATCATCAGCAAATAACATACACCAAGGTAACTCATCCTGAATGTGACTTGTCAACTCGTCCATAATCAAAGTAAAAAGAAATGGACTCAAAGTTGAACCTTGATGTAAACCAATGTTGATGTCAAAATAGCCAGTCTTCCCAGACGGGGTCCTTACACAAGATAAAGCTCTATCATACATGTCCTTTATGAGGTTAATGTATAGGATAGGCACTTGTCTCTTCTCCAAAACTCTCTACAATATCTCTCGTGGGACAGAATCATAAGCCTTCTCCAAATCAATAAAGATCGTATGGAGGTTCTTCCTTTTAGCTCTATAAATCTCCATTGTTCTCAGCAAATGGATGGCTTCAATAGTTGAGCGATCTGCATGAATCCGAATTAGTTTTCTTTGATGTTGGAAACTTGCCTCACCTTCTCTCGATCACGCGTTCCTAAATTTTTATAGTGTGACTCATCAGCTTGATACCTCTATAGTTTAAACAATTTTGAATGTCTTCTTTATTCTTATAAAAAGGCACTACGATACTCATCCTCCAATCTTCAGACATTTTCTTGCTTTTCCAAATAACAATGAATAGATTCGTAAGCCAAGTCAAACCGCGCTCACCTAAAACTTTCCATACTTCTACAGGGATGTCATCCGGTCCTACACTTTTCCCAGGTTTCATAACCTTCAAAGCCTCATCTACTTCCTTTCCTTGTATCCGTCTATAGCATGCACGATTCAAGTAACTTTCACTACTAGCTAGATCACCCAAAGTGATCTCTCTATTTCCTCCCCAGTGAAAAGTTTATGGAAGTACTGCTCCCATCTAGTCTCTATATCCTTCTGAGTAACAAGCACGTGACCTGTCTCGTCCTTAATGCATGTCACTTGAGAAAGGTTTTTGGTCTTTCTTTCTCTTGCTTTGGCCAACCTGAATATATCCTTCTGACCCTCCTTAGAGTCGAGATTTTTATACAAAACTTCATAAGCTTTCGACTTAACTTCGCTTGCAGCCTTCTTTGCTTCCTTCTTTGCTATTTTATAGTTTGTGACAGTTTCCTCTGTTCTATCCTTAGACATAGCTTTAAAGCATGCTTTTTTTTTAATTTTTAGCTTCTCTTGCACCCCTTCACTCCACCAACAAGCCTCCTTTTGACCTGGGACTCCTCCCTTTGACTCGCCTAGCATCTCTTTGGCTACCTTTCAGATACAAGATGCTACTGCCTCCCACATCTCGTTTGCACTTCCACTTAGGGATGGGCATTGGGCTGGGCCGGCCCAGCCCAGCCCGGCCCAAAAAGCTCTGCCCATCCCAAGCCCAAAAGAACATTGAGTCGGGCCTGGGCCTAAATGTTCGGCCCAAAATTTCTTTGGGCCGGGCTCGGGCTTGGCTCGGCCCAACCCGACCCAGCCTAAGGCCCGACCCATTTGAGGGCCCGACATAAGGCCCGAATGGTGGCCCGATATGTAGCCCAATACCCATCCCAAAATTATGCAGGGTCTTAAGCTCGGGCCTTACATAGACCATTCGCGCCTCCCCTTCCATCTTTTACCCGATTGGACTCTCCATTTCATGTGTTTGTATTGCTTGATGATGTTTTGGAGAAGCTTCAATTGATGAATAACTGAGGATTTATCTATTGCATGAATAGGAATAACCAGAAGATTCACATTAACAATAAGAGCAATAAAAGAGAAGCATGCCATAATTGAGGATGGGCCGGCCAAGCCTGGGCATGGGCCTGACCACAAAAAAATTTGCAAGCCGAGGCCCGACCCAAGGCCCGAATTTTTTAGACGGGCTTGGGCCTGGGCCCTTTAGGGCCCGGCCCAGCCCGGCCCATGCCCATCCCTACTTCCACTACAATCCCAAGATAAATCTTCTAAAACCATCTCCCTGAAGCTCGATTGCTTCGGTGAAAGATTCCAGCATCTAGTTCTAGTGATCTTCGTAACCCTCCTTTTCTTTACCAGCCCTTTTATTTGTACATCCAAGACTAACAAGTGAAGTTGGGTTGTCAAACTCTCTCCTGGGATTACTTTGCAATCTTTACAACACAACCGATCTCTTCTCCTCAATGCAAAGTAATCTATCTGTGTTCTCGTTTGCCCACTCTTATAAGTAATTAAATGCTCCTCCCTCTTCTTGAAGAGAGTGTTTGCTATGAAAATATCATATGTCGTTACAAAATCCAGGATGACCTTTCCAACTTCATTTCTATCCCCAAAACCATGTCCTCCATGAACACTAGCATACCTAAGCATCTTTTCCCACATGTCCATTAAGATCTCCACCTATGCAAATCATCTCTCTTTGTGGGATTCTTTGTAAAATCTTATCTAGATCCTCCCAAAAACTTGTTTAGCACTTTCATCTAAACCAATTTGCGGTGCATAAACTGAGATTATATTCAGAATTTCTTCTTTAAGCATCAATTTTAGCAAAATAATCCGATCCCCGAATCATTGCACCTCAACCACACAATCCTTCATATCCTTATGAATAACCACTACAACACCGTTTCTACCCTTATCTTTACCTGAATACCAAAGTTTAAAGCATGTCTTCTCGATCTCCCTTACTTTCTCTCCAACTCATTTAGTCTCTTGAAGACATAGTATATGAATCTTCCTTCTTTCCAACGTATCCACTATTTCCATCAATTTTCCAGTCAAAGTGCCAATATTCCAACTACCAATCCGCAACTTCCGATGCAATCTCTTTTGGACTAACTTCTTTACTCGCATGCGTCCATTATGCGAGAACCCTTGTAAATTTTGGACTGCATCCGGGCGGTGATACAGCGGAACTAGCTTAATTACCCGCATATGTTCCTCATGTGAAACCCTTGTAAACTTTGAACTACATCCAGGCTGCGATGTAGCGGCCCTTGCCAATTTTCCATTGCATTTGGGCGATGCAACGCATCGCAAGCAGGGAACG
Source organism: Ottelia alismoides (assembly GCA_037367405.1). NCBI lineage: Eukaryota > Viridiplantae > Streptophyta > Magnoliopsida > Alismatales > Hydrocharitaceae > Ottelia > Ottelia alismoides. The sequence continues at coordinate 186,730 of JAZKJV010000580.1, forward strand.
CCCCAACGAAATCTGTATATTTGCTTAAATTCATGTTGAAAAAATCTGACTGTCATGAGGCAACATCCTAAATAATATGATGGAGGACTGCAGATCAATAGAGACAAATCAATGGTGGTACCTTTTGGCTTGTCTGAGCATGAGAAGCAGGATATGATGGAGGCATTGGGTTGTCCAACAGTGGGATTGTCGATTGCTTATTTAAGCCTCTCATTGGTGGGTAAGCAGAGGAATGGCGATTGGAGGGTACTTTTGGACAAATTGGGAAGATAGAATGGCGGGGTGGAAGGCGTCGGTGTTGTCAAGAGGCGGGAAGTTGGTTCTCATGAAGCATGTTCTCTCCGTCATTCCTATTTTTCCTGCTCCACGAGGCAACTCCCTGAGGGTGTGCGTACGCGGATTGAAGGTCTAATGAGGAGGCTTTTTTGGGTTGACGGGAGGCAGAATCGACAGGGCATCCATTAGGTGGGGTGGGACAAGATGACAACATCAAAGAAGAAGGGTGGGTTAGGAATTTTAAGGAATGGCGAAATGAACAAGGTGTTCATGGCAAAGTGGGTGGTGCGGGTTTGGAGAAAATATGAGGTTTGGCTTGCAGGCTGATGAGGAGGATCTATGGGGTGCACATGTAGTTGTTGGCAGATCCAGACCGGTTGCCGTCATCATTGTGGAAGGGGATCACTGAGATATTGCCTAAGATTGCGATGAAGCTGAGACCTGTTCTGGGGATGATAATTCTTTTCGTTTTTGACTGGATAATTGGATGGGCGAGGGCATTTTGGGTGAGCGCTTCCCAAGACTACGCAGGATGGTAATGGATAGAGGGGCAACGGTGCTATAGATGTGGACGAGTAGCTCTTAGTCACCTACCTCCGTATCTTCCTTGTTGGATAAGAGGGAGGATGAGCTCTTAGCTTTGATGGCGTTGTTGGCACACTGTGTGGGCCCGGTGGAGGGGAATGATTACTTTACATGGGAGGATGGGAGATTCTCGATTTAGGAAGCTCTGTCGTTTTTTTGGTCGAGGAGGGGGAGGAGGTGGATGAGGAGGTGTTGATAGACACCAAGTTGATATGGAAAAGCAGGGTGCCCAATCGGATAAAGATTTTTTATGGCTATTGCGGCAAGATCGAATTCTCATGGAGCTTCGTCATGGTAGGCTTCTGGGACCAGAGGTTGGCATGGGCATCAGATGTGGCATGACTATAGAAGATTTGTATCACCTTTTTTCTCTTGCTCGTCTTCTGCTCATGTATGGAATGTAGCAATCATTTCATGGTTAGAAGGGTTGGATTGTGCTGATTGTTGGAGGAGCTTCAGAGCGGTTTGCGGATATGGCCACGAGGATAGTACTCGTCCTTTTGCATTGTTATGGGCGATTTGGTGTGCAGGGAATAGTGTCATTTTTGGGGGACAACTTTGTTATACTAAAAACATTGTGGAACATAGTAGAGCTCTCTGTACATTATGGACGATGTACATCGCATGTAAACTTTATAATTTTTAAAGTTTAATATATATATGGCAGTGGGTCCCAATTTTCAGGACTCCACCCGTTTACTTCTCAAAAAAATGATTGAGAAGTGAACATTTTAGGATACATTTGTGTCAAATTTCAGAAAGATTTCACAATTTTGAAGAACGAATAATTAAGAATTTTGCATGAAATTGATGTTAAAATCATATCAACTAGGATGCCACTAATCTCATGTCTTAAAAATGATCAACTTGGGGGATTTTGCAAGAATGGATTTCTAATTTCAAACCAATAGCTAGGCCACTGATCTCAAGTTTCAAAAGATGAAGTTGCATGAATTAGACTCTAAATTCAGAACAATTATTACGTCTCCAACTCTCAACTTTAAAGAAGATATTCTAAATACATATAAGGATATTTATACCTTTCTCTTTAGAAGCAAATGAATAAATGACCCACATGGAAAATCATCCAAGAATAGTAGAAATAAAAGATGTGGGTGTCAAGATCTAGGAGGATCACATATTTTTAAGGAAATAACTAAAAAAATACCTGAATCAATATATGATTTAATGGTTCATTGTGATCATTATGACTAAAAATCTTCATCCAATGATCCTTTAGCATAATCTACTAATTATATATCACTATTGATAAATTTTGACAAAATACCTAGATCTGTAAAGTTAACCATGTAAGATATTGCGAAAGAAATATGCAATCAAAGTACATCCATATGATTGTAAATCAGTGATGACAATTATTTATGCCAGTTATGGTGCCCATTACACCTGACTGTGCGAGGGTGCGGTGACCCTCAACTGGGTCGGAGATAGGACGTCCAGATTGGGTAGTGTTCGCCCAGTGCGCAAGTCTAGGATACCAGTCTCTTATACGATTTTTCGCGAGCTCACAATTTTTACGCTTCGTTGGGATCCAGGTGTTTAGGTTTGACCAGTTCCGTTGACCCTGTGTTCTGTTAGGGTGCCTAGGCCGGAGGATCCTTGGGTTTTCTTCGAGCTCGTTTAACATGCACCTACACCGAGTTGGCAGGACTGGAGTGACTTGGAACGGAGAGTCTCTCCCACCCGTCTCAGGGATGTAGTTGGAGTTTGCCTAGCCTTCTCCTGTACCGTACTTCCATTGGGAAGGCGAGACAGAAGAGTCTCTTAGGAGGTTTCTTCATCACTTGAGTTTGGTTAATGTTACGCCAGTAGTTTCTGGAGAAGTTAAAGATCGGATCATGAAAATTTTCATCAAACACTATATTCATTAAGATCTATCATCACATCTAACACTATTGAAAAATGTACATTAGATCTAGATCACCATGATCATCGTGATCATAGAATAAATCAAGAAAATAATAAATTGTTGACTTTTGAAATATGTTGAGTAGAAAAGAGATTTTTTATACAGTTATATAAATTGGAATTTTAATATGGTTATATGAAAAGGGAATTTTATACGGTTATATACTGAACATCTAGAAAACCAACTTTCCATGCAAGTAGCTTAATGAATTACAATGCCATTTCCTATCTACTTGCTTTCTTTTGTAACCATTTAAATGTATGTTAATTTTAATAAATTTGGTTGTACTCAACTATTGTTGGCATCCCTTTGTACCTAACATGGATGGCAAGGAAGGCGCATGTGATACAATAGTATGACAGTTGGACTCTTAGCTTCCGAGGATCAGATGTTTTCTTTTAACGGTACATATTATAGACATTTTACAGATATTGTAACTCTCTTTTGCTTACCTTTTCTTCTATTGTAGTTTGGGATACATGTACAGAATGACAATGTTACTTGTTGATACATGTAATATTATATGAATATAAATGCAAATGTTCCGTTGTGACACGTGTTCTGATGTGGAAGATTAAATGAAGTGTGAATGTCAATCAATCGCGAAATTTTTTCCTCATTTTCGTAACTTAGTACGATCAATCATAAATTTACATGTGAATGTGGTGTAAACAGGTAACCTGATTCCCGAGGTCATTACATGAACCAACGAATGCATGCCCCCTCCCAAACAGACAACGAAGTTCTGCATGCGAAAAACAAATTATCCGAATTTTCAGGTTGTTCTCCACAACTATCACAAATCAGATATTTAGTGTGCATCAATATGTCTCTTCATACCTTGATAAGCAAACGCCCATGTCTAATGAACCAGAGAAAGACATTGATCCTCTACGGGATTTTGTAGCTCCAAATAATTCGACAATGAAGCCTGAAGTCTTCTTGAGTTGTGTTCTCACTATGGGAGAAAAAATGATATCCCTTCTTCACCGAGAAATTGCTATTGTGCCAAGTAAAATGATTTCTACTCCTCGTCAGCCCCCAAAGGTCAGCTAAATCACTACGCAATGAAGTTAAACCAATCACCCTCTGATCTGAAAAGGTACCATTAAAACAAGAGCTCCAACTTTCAGCCATCCAAACATCGTGCAATCAGGCATTTTGATTACCTGAGAAAGTAATGAGACGGGGATACCGCTCTCCCAATGACCCCAGGCCCATCCAATTATCTAGCCAGAATCGAACGGAATCACCGTTCACCCTGACTAGCCTCACAACTAGCTCCAATTATGGGATATTTTAACGAATCCTTTGCCAAACGAAGAGGAGTAACAAGGAGCGGCCATAACCGAAACCACCAATGTTACGAATCTTCCGCAACAAAGTACACACCAATCCTCCTCTTTCCCCACAATTGCATCACCCACTTGGTTATGAACGCCTTTTTTTTGAAGCCTCAAAAGAGGGGGAGTCACTCGATGGTGATCGCCCCAATATATTAAAAAGTAAAAAGAAAACAAAAGTAAAGAGAACAAAGAAACTGTACAAAGACGGACAACCGAAATCGGAGGCCCACTAAGAGAGGAACCCCCCAACTAACAGCCGAAGTCTAACCATGGTCCCAATCCTCCAGAAGATGCTTAGCTCGAATTATGATATTTTCCCTATAGAACCGCTGAGCCGAAAAGATTGCTTCGTTCCTCGCAAGCCAGATGCTCCACACCCTTGCGATAGGATCAAGAATAAGCTTCCTCTCCCTGCCCCTCGAGTTAATCAAAATGTCGCACAAAGCCGGAAAGGATACGGGATTGACCCAAGGGAGATCCGCCCAAATCATGCAAACGTGGCTGCATTCGAAGAATAAGTGAGTGATTGTTTCCTGTTCCGCATCACATAGAGCACACAAGGGGCCAACGTTCGGAAAGAACACTGCACAACAATCGCGAGTCAAAAGTCGTTCCCGACGAAGAAGCCATAAAAAATCCCAATGCGCTCAGGAAGCTTGAGTCCCCACAAGAATCGACAATCGCGAACCAAGATATCGTCATCGGCAATGGAAGGGTGAGCGAGAGCAGAATAAGCCTTACGAGAAGTGAAGGGACCATCCTTCCAAGCCCAATGATCGTGCAGAGCTGACGGGCGAGGAGCGACAGCAAGATGAGCCAATAAAGATGGATAATCTTGCATCCGCTGATCGGGCAGGGACGCAACGATCGGAGTGTTCCAGCAACCATTGTCCCAGCAAGAGGCCATCGACGCATCTTTGTCCTGGACCATAGCGAAAAGCCTCGGAAACAATCTGTCGAAAGCACCCCTGCCGGACCAATCGTCAGTCCAGAAGCGAAAAGAGCACCCCTCGCCCAGCATCGGCGAAAAGAAGGAGTGGTAAAGCCGGAAAGCCGCCGTCACGCCGCGCCAGAAGGGAGAAAGGAGGCTAATCGAGTTCCCTCTAAAGCCGTCAATCAAATCCGCACCAAGTAGTTGTCGCAGGACATTAAGCATAAAGTTATCCTCCTTTCCCCACACCCTAGCAGCCCACTTGAGAAGGAGCGCTTCATTAACAAAATGCAGGTGCCTGACACCCAATCCCCCCAATTGCTTGGGCCGAGACACCACGTTCCACCCCACTAGGTGAACGCCTCTTCTCCCCGCCCCCTTGCTTCCCCACAGGAACCCACACATACACCTCTCCAACCTAAGGCTATGAACGCCTTATTCATACTCAATCCTCGGAATCTCCAGGTCACTCTCTTTCTTCGGACACGTCACCATCTCCCAATCGACAAAATGTATTCCCCTTGTCTCTCGCTTCCCATCGGCCCAGAAGAAGCATCTCATCAATCCCTCAATCTTCCCCCTCAACCCAGCCGGAAGCAACAAGGCAGAGCAAAAAAATAAAGGTATGTCAGAGAGGGCATGCTTGAGAAGAACCAGCTTCCCCCATCTAGAAAGCGTTCGTGTCTTCTAACCAGTCAACTTACACTCTAGCATGTCATGTACCATCTTCCAGTCGGTCGCACGAAGACGACTTGCAACCAGCGGGAAGCCAAGATAGACGACGGATAACAAACCACATGGATAGTGCAGTGCCCTGGATGTCTCTTTAATATCTACCTAATTGAGCCCGAATGGGATAAAGGAATATTTTTCTCTATTAAGCTGAAGGCCTGAGATATCACCAAAAATATCCATAATATAGGATGTATGGCATACATGCTCCAGATTGCCATCAAGGAAGATCGTCATCCTCTGCTTACTGAAGACTAGATATCAAAATATCATCTTTGTGGTAGCCCTCAGAAAAACCACCATCAACAACCCGTTTAAGCATACAAGTCAAGGCATCAGCAACAATCACAAATAAAAGAGGTGCCAAAGGACTCCCCTGACGAACATCGCATTGGGGTTGAAAGAAACCTCCTTATGGATGATCATTCACAAACACGACATATGACGTCGTCGAGATGCGTCTCTTCATCCAAGTAGTCCATGCGCTCGAGAAACCCCTCTTTTCCAGGGAAGCCCAAAGGAAACGCCAGTCTACGCAATCATATAAAAAAATAGTGAAGCCTTCTCCCACTATAAGTAGGGTCAACTACATGGATTTAGAGGCGAACACCCACCCATCTATCATATTCCTCCCGGGTACAAATGCAAATTGTTCAGGCAAAACAATCGTATCAAGTACACTCAACCAATTCGTCAATATTTTTGCAATGATGAGGTAGATCCCATTTGAGAGACCAATGGGCTGAAAATCTTCTACCATACTAGTCATCTCCTTCTTCGGCAACAAAAATAGCAAAGCCTTATTCAGTCGATCATTGCCATGATTCCCTTCCTTGAATTCCTACAGTAGCGCCAAGATACCCTCTTGAGAGTGTCCCAAAATTCCATGTAAAAGGAGATTGAGAAACCATCTGGCCGCAGAGCACCATCCGCATTAAACCGTGTTGAGATAATGGTATCTCTTTATATTTATTTCTTATTTCTATTTTCTTCATAGACCACTTATATAATTAATCCAATGCTTTTCTCCTATATAAGAGAGCCATAGGGTATCTTCATTGATATTTTATTCTATTTTTCTCCAACATGGTATCAGAGCAATGGTCTGAGACCAGAGTTCCCATATCCCACCAAAAACCCTAACCCTACCCGCTGCCCCCGGCCCCCCAACCGGCCGTGTTGGTTGCCTGCCCCAGCCCCAGTCGGCCGCCCTGTAGGCCACCTGCTGGCCACCTGCCGGCAACCCCCCGTCGGCCGCCTGAACCTGCACCAGTCGATCGCATGTCGGCCGCCCTAGTCGCTGATTGCCCCCTCCTCATTGCCCTGTCGCTCGTAACCACCTTGTGGGCCATCGCACACTCTACGGGCTGCAGTTCAACTGCTTCTGCAGGCTTACACAGTCTGAGTTTGCTCGGATTCCATGATTTCGGGCATATAAATCACGTTTTCCAACCCTAAACTACAACAAGGAATGAAGAGGATGGTTGTATGAGTCCACAAGTACGACCACTCGTAGACTCGCTAAGAGTAGTCTACTCTTCAGCTTTATTCTGGATTTTCGGCGTTCTTTTTATCATGTAAGAGAACAAGGGTGACGTTTTTTTCCGTCAAAAGGTGCCTTCAAGGGCCCGGCTCCCATCGTAAAGATGGATGGGACCAACTACGAGTTGTGGTCCATGCAGATTCGCACCCTTATGCAATGCCATAATAAGGAGCACAATATGACGGACTCCGAGCCGACGGACAAGGAGCACAATTTCGGATGAATCTTTTACCTATTAGCCAGATTACAAAAGATTTACACTGACGTGCCATATTTGACCCATCTTCTCCTGTGTTTCAGGACATACTCACGAGCAGGTTGATTGAATGTGGTCGTGAGTAGAAAGGACTTTACAAACTGGTTCAACCTCCATGTTTTGGTGCTGCTACTATTCCTTCTGGCTATGTTTCTCCTTTCATGTGGCATCTTCGTTTTGGACACCTTCCTCTGCAGAAGCTTTATCATGTTCTCCCTCAGATCTCTACTCGTAATACCTTGGAGTGTGAGGCATGTCACCTTGGGAAGCACCATCATTCTTCTTTTCCGAGTCATCGGAGTCGTCACAATAGCCAGTCGTTTGAGTTCTTTCATTTTGATATATGAGGTTCTAGTCATGTTCCCGATCATCAGGGACATCTGTTTTATATGGTTGTTGTGGAGATTATTCTAGATTATCTTGGATTTTCTCGTTAAAGAATAAGTATGAAGCGGGTCCTGACATTAAATCGTTTCTTATTGAAATCAAGAACATTTTTTCTGCTAATGTGAAGTTTATTCGCACTGATAATGCCTTGCAGTTTTCCACTTTACATTTATCTGATTTTATCAGATCTCTTGGTATTATTCATCAGACTTCTTGTGCTTACACATTGCAGCATAATGGTGTTGTTGAACACAAACAAAGTTATCTTCTGGATGTCACGAGGAATCTTTTGATTCAGAGTCGAGATCGTTCTGGGAGGATGTGGTTCTCATTGCTTGCTACTTGGCAAATTGCATGCCTTCCATTGTCCTTGGAGAAAAGGTCCATTTCTTGATTGTGTTTCCCGAGATGGACCTATTCTCCCTTACTCCCAGGGTCTTTGGGTTTGTGGCATTTGTCCGCAATTTTACTCCTGGTCGTGACAAGCTCTCTCCAAGAGTTATCAAATGTGTGTTCGTTGGCTATTCTCGTACCCAAAAAGGGTAGAGATGTTTTGATCCTGTAGGGAGAAAGTATTATGTGAGTGTTGATGTCACATTTTTTGAGTCTATTATGTATTTTTCTCCTACAAGTAACAAGTTTCCAACTCTGATTCTGGAGAGGATGTCTTTGTTCCACCACCTATGTTATCTCCACCAACAACACCCTATGTTGAGTCACAATCATCTCCACATCCACCTCCACCTACCCTGACACAGTTCCTGCCACGGTTTTACGTTCATAGGTCCTCGGTATCGAGAGGTTGGGGGTATCGAAATCAGAGTGTATATCTTTTTACAGGGATATCGACGATATGTCGGCGATATATCACCATATCGGCCCATATCGGTCAAAAATGAATGGATTCAGTACAAAAAATACAGGATATCGACCGATATCGCCGATATTTCATCGATATTCCTATATATCAATGCTAGCTTGATTCACTACCTATCTAGTTACACCTAGTATTAAAACAATCTATGATTTATAAATATAGGTCAACAACTAACAGTATCGCTGTATCGATATATGCGATATAAGGTTCATAGATGATCGATATGTGTTATATAAGAGAGTAAGAGTACATTTGTAAATTATTTAGTGATCAAAGTACTTGTATGAACTCCAATTTCAATATATATATAGTATGCCAACAACTAACAATATCAGCGATATGTTCGATATGGCCGATATGTGCACTATAAGGATCATAGTCCTCATAAATAATCTATATGTATTTTCTAGGTGTATATTTGTAGTATTTCATTTATAAGAACTTAAACGAAATCCATTTCCAATATTTATAAGTCAAGAATCAATATTAATATCGATATGTTCGATATGACCGATATGTGTGATACCGATACGTGCAATATATGGTCTATAGATGACCAATGTGTGTGATATAAGTGTTTATTTGTAGGATATTTGTTGGTTTGATATCTTGGATGATATTAATTTCTGAAAAATGGCAAAAAATGGATTTTTTGAAATATTTTCGACATTTCCACCGATATCGTCGATATATTGGCGATATATCCCAATATATACTTTTTCGGGCGAACCGAAACGATATCGATATCGATACGGCCTTCCATGGTCCTCTGATCACCCCTTTGCTCATGTGTCTTCCCTGTCATCCAGCACGCCTCAGGTATGTACTGAACACATTGATCCTACTACTGGCACTGATGATATACTTGTATCACGGGATACTGTACAGGAGGAGCCGATACTAGAGAACAGAGAGCTTGATGACCTTGATGTTCCTATTGCCTTGAGGAAGTTGTGTCGTAAATGTGGCACTTATCCTCTAGCTGCTCATGTTTCCTTGGATCATCTTTCAGAGGAGTACATGAGGTTTGTCATGGGACTCTCTGATGTTACTATCCCACGAACATATTAGGAGGTCGTACAGGATAATAGTTGGCAACTTGGCATGGAGGAGGAGATGGCTGCTTTACAGTCTCGTGGTGGAGTGTTGTTTCTTCTCCTCCATGTGTCTCTGTTGCGGGGTGCAAAGGGATCTTTAAAGTCAAGCAACTCGCAGATGGTAGTATTGATTGCTACAAGGCAAGGTTTGTAGCACGTGGGTTCACCCGGACTTATGGGGTGGACTATCAGGATACCTTCTCACCAGTGGCCAAACATTCAACATTGCGCATTTTTCTATCAGTTATTATGACTCGGGACTGACCTCTTTACCAACTTGATGTGAAGAATGTGTTTCTATTTGAAGATCTACAAAAGGAGGAATATATGCAGCAGCCACCAGGGTTTGTTGCTGAGGGGGGGTCTCAGAAGGAGTGTAGGCTCTACAAGGCAATTTACAGCCTAAAGCAGAGTCCGAGAGCTTGGTACCAGAAGCTATCAGAGTTGATAGAGCACCAGAGGTTTGCGCAGTCCACTGCAGATCATTCGCTTTTTGTAAAAGGACACAGAGAGGTACAGTTGTCATTCTGATTTATGTTGATGACATTATTGTCACAGGTGATGACGCGCAGGGCATTCAGGCTACCAAGGAGTTCCTTGATCAGTAGTTTGTTACTAAGGATCTTGGTAGTCTTTGTTACTTGGACTATAGTTCATCAGGGACCATAGTAGTCTTGTGATGACCCAGAGGAAGTTTGTGGCTGATCTTCTACTAGAGACAACGATGACAGGGTGCAAGCCTGCTACTACCCCTATGGATCCGAGCATGAGATTATATGATGATGACACAGAGGAGGTAGACAAGAGGAGATACAAGGAGCTTGTTGCGAAACTCCTCTATGCTACTATCACCAGACCAGACATATCCTTTGTTGTAAGCAAGGTGAGCCAGTTTATGGAGCATCCCTGGAAGGTTCATATGCATGTTGTTTATAGGATTTTGAGATATTTGAAGACTTCACTGGGTATTGATCTTCTATTCAGCAGAGGTACATCTCTTGAGGTGATAGCTTATGCAGATGCAGGTTATGCAGGACGCCCTAGAGACATGAAGTCTACTTATAGCTTTGCTATTTTGTTGGGAGTTCACTCTTGTCATGGAAAAGCAAGAAGCAAACAGTGGTTGCTAGATCTAGAGTAGAGTCTGAGTACAATGCCATAACTCAGGGGAGCACAGAGATAATGTGGGTTAGATCCGTCTTGACTGATCTTGCTGTTGAGGTACCTCTTCCATGCAGCTTTTATACGACAATCAAACAGCTTTGTTTATAACCAATAATCATGCATTCCATGAACAGACCAAGCATATAGAGGTGGTTTGCCACTATACCAGAGACATGATCCAGAAGGGTCTCATATCCATCTCCCATGTTTCTACCGCAGATTAGACTACTGATATATTCAACAAAGACCTTGCTAGAGGTCCATTTCAGAGGTGTTGTTCCAAGCTAAGCATGATAGAAATATCTGCTCCAGCTTGAGGGGGAGCGTTGAGATATTTGCATCTCTTCATATTTATTTCTTTTTTCTATTTTGTTCATGTACCTCTTATGTAATTAACCCCGTGTTTTCTCCTATATAAGAGAACCCTAGGGTCTCTTCACTGATATGCTATTCTATTTTCTCCATCAAACTAAAAAAGAGGCATTTTAACTTCCATCTTTGTGCATGGTTCCACTAGAGTATTGCTTGTGACGGGGACAACTCCTTGACCCCCAAGCCGCACCACCCCACCAAGAGCAGCTCCTTCTTCAAATGGATTGAAGGAAGTGATTTCGAAGCACCCGACCAGCCTCAAGATAGTTTGTGCACCTCCACATCATCAACTCTGATGGAGTGAATGTAATTCTGCAGTCGCCATTCATACACAACAGAGTGAAAGAAACGGGGGGTTGTTGTCGCCTACCTATATTTGCCTCGATCGCTACCTCCATTCAGCCTCAGTCTTCTGATCTTCTAACAGAACCTCTTGGAGATGGGTGATTCATTATTGAATTTCCTCTGTTGTCAGCACGTTTCTCTTAGGGTCTGTTTGGTTGCTGGGTTGGGGTGGGTTGGGGTAACCTGATTGGAATAGTAGCTGTTTGGGATGGTTAAGAGGGTTGAAGGGGGTTGGAATATAGAATGTGATGTGATGCCACTATGATTGGTGATAGAAATCCATTCCATGAAAAGAGACGGGTAAACCGGTTTACCCCGGGGTAACATGGGGGTAACCCGGTTACCAAACGAACCCTTACAGCAAATCAAGTTGGATAATTCCATCCTGTGCCGCATTCCTTCACCTCTACCGTTGTGCACGGATATCCATTTTGTACACCATCAAATGCCAATGAAGCAACGTCAACTTTGCCTACATTTTGTGTCCAGCAGATCCCTCGATTTGGTAATCACTCCAGAAATTGATAACAAGATCCTGAAAACCGCTCTTTAAAATCCATGCACACTCAAACTTGAAAAACGATATTGGGTGAACATCCTCCCCAGAAGACCAAAGCAGAGGAGTGTAGTCAGAATGTGTCCAAGAGCCCAAGCACTCGTCAAAGGGAAAGAAGGGGTCATCTCTATTGATGTCAAAAAGAGATCCATGTATGATCTTGAGCGAGAGTTTCTCCATGTATACTAACAACCGCTTGCATCTACTAGCTCCACGCCATGATCGCAAATAAGTCGAGAAAGATATACGGACCCCCCATGCCCATCTGTCCCATCGTGCATGTGTGGATGGTCTTCCGGGCGCAACGTCACGTTAAAATCACCACCACTAACCATGCAAGAGTGGGGTATCTAGCCCTCACAAGCCGAATCTCATCAAGTAACATGTGGCACTACCATCATTACTCGACCCATATACATTGGTCAAAACAAATTTCAGCACATCTACTTTTCGATGCAGCACAACTGATAGCGAGGAAGAGCTCGTGGGTCATATCATCCTCAATGTTGAATATGACCCCGCTCCACCCGACAACCAGACCTTCAGAGTCACCTTCCGCACTCACAGTCTGGAACTCAGACAACCGCAATCCACCCACTGACCACATACCCCATCCATTTCTGTGAGATTTTAGTCTCCTGCAACATGATAATATCAGCCTCCGCATCCATTAACAGCTCACGGACCGCAAGACATTTTTCCGGCCACCCTGGAAACAAGTCTGGCTCCTTTAGGTGGAACAACACCCAGACATTCGACAAATTCATGTTCTGATTCAACGTCAACAACCTCAGTAGTTGCTTCCTTTGCCACCACTTGTGCAACATCTCTGTCCACCACCCCAACACCAGCAGCAACCTCAACCAGGCCCAGCTGCCCTTCAGACCCTAGTTCCCCAGCTATGACCCTTGTAGCAACTCTACCAGCCCCTCAACACAACGAGAAGCCCTGCTCTGTACCACTCATAGGGTAGCCCCAGACACACTGATCGAGGACTCAAACATAGCGTAGATTGCCTGCATTCTTCTTCCCGGCATCTCTCTCATGCATCCACGAGTAATGCTTGCTAAACCATGTTCTGAATGACACCAGCGAGGAGAGCCTCCCAATCATCACCCAAGCAGCCCCGCCACCCCCTGGTGGCACAACAGGAGTCCCCCCATCTTGGAGAGGCAAGACCATCCCCCGATCCAACACCGAAGGCTCGACATCCCCCAAACCTAGAATGGCTCCGCCCTTAGGTTGCTCCAATGCAGGAGGAGGGCTACTCGTTGTTGCCTGGTTCGAAGGGAGGGGCTCCTGAACCGAGTCTAGATTAGGCGACACCAATCGAGTCGGGTCAAAACAAATGCCTCCAGGAGAGCTACTTCGGACCTCACGTTTGACCTGGGGAGGAAAGCAGAACAGAAGTGGATCCGAGTGGGGAGGATCCCGATACAAAGCACCCGAGAAGGAGGCACCCAAGCAAGAAGGTCTAAGTTGCGACTCAAGCGGTGCACCCGACCCACACCCCAAAGTTCTAGTGTTCTTGATTCAAAACAACTGACCTTCTCGAAGATTCAACGTTGGGAAAAAAAGTGAAGCATACTCTCCGATTCCACTTGTCGTCGGTGACGACTCGACCATCCTACCATCACCACCGCACACGACAGCATCGGACTCCAACACTTCAACTCGGAACACAACCCTACCCACTTTCAGCGAGAGCTCAGGTGGCAACATCCTCGATTTGACTACTTCGATCCGTACATGCATATCAACACCTTTTGAGAGGCCATCACTAATGATGGAGACGACCTTCCCATAATTCACCAGCAGTGCTTCAAATGCGTTGATGTCATAAGCACGAAATGGAATCCCTTTCAATACCAGTACTTTGTAAAACAGCTTACATGATGCACCATCCCATAGCATCGGATGACGCCAAAAAATGTCACCCTTCATCTTCCCCTCCTTCTACCTGTCGAGCAAAGTCTGAACCTCCAGCCTAGAGAGGCCACGAGCACACACTATGCATTTATCTAGAAGAACAAAGTCTCACTCAAATGATGGACCGAGTTTCATGCAGGCATCCGTCATCGCCATTTGGAGGATTAATCAGGTTGCGAATAAACAACAATAAGGATTCCATCAAGCAAGCGCAAAAGTCACATCTTGTCCATGTCACATACAGCACCGCCTGCCAACTTCATTAGGCCATGGCCACTCTGCTTTGCAATCGAGTGCAAGTCGTTGTCCTCCTTCTCCCTATGCGGGATCTTACGTAGTGGACACCATCTCTGTTGGTGATTGAAACTCCCGCACAAGAAGCACTTCATCGTGTTTCGGCACGTCGCAGCAAGGTGCCAGGCTCCTCTGCACTTGAAACATGCCCCTTCCACATCCCATTGAGAATCTTCACCACCCACCATAACAGGACGCCACCACTTCATCGAAACAACATGCTTGTTGAACGTTGGTGCCTCCTTTGCAACCTCAAAGACAGAATGATGACGCCCTCGACGCCTGGGTGATGCCATGAGCCACCCACCACCATCCTCCGAAAAACCCCTTCCACACCATTCTCCTTCCAAGAGCTTAAATTAATTAAAAAAGTTTTAAGCGTTCTTCCACTATGAGTGGGGTCGGCTACATGGATTCTTTCTCAAATCCATGTTGAAAGATTCGACTATTTTTTACGCTGGTTGTCGACTACCTAACGCAACCCCTGCAAGAGGGGGATTTGAACCCTGATCTTTTGGGTGGTAGACACATTGCACAAGAGCTTAAATTAATTAAAATTTTAAAATCATTGGATCTATATCGGGCTAGATTCACCTAAAGGGGTGGTTAGGCTAGTCACCAAAATAATGGTAGAGATTAGGGTGTAACGTGGAGTGACTATCTAGGGGTCGTGGTGTAATAACGAATATGTTAGGATCAGGATGTAATTACGAAAATATACAGGGGTGTGTTTAGAAAAATCCCATTGTTGGTGTGCAAATCAGATTAACTGCTAAAAATGAATTTGGGTATTAGTTGCAGTCAGTACGTTTTACCATTTCAAACCATAACAAGAGAATATAATGCAAAGACTGAACATCACACATTATCCCTTTCCAGTTCACCTTTTGTACGACGAAGCATGATTGTCTTCAGAACAAGTTGAAGCTTTTTATATCCCTTAGCGGGGTTTTTACTAATTGGAATCTTTATTGTGGAACAGAATGACCGATATGCAGCATATGGATCATATCGGAGAAATCTGAAGTAGCTGTAGAGGTCATCAATAGCATTCTGGATGGGGGTCCCAGACAAGCACCACCGTCTTTTAGCCCGGAGACCACAACATGCCCTTGCAACTTGAGTCCGATAATTCTTGATTGTCTGTGCTTCATCCAAAACTACACGGAACCATGCAACCCTTGCAAGTGGGCGAGCGGTGGATTCACTTATAGAATTGTCTATAATTTTTTTCAATTTTGAAGTATTGGGGGCTTTCCTTTTTTTGTTAGTAGATAAACCTACATGGGATTCAGACTTGACTTTTTCCTCATCATCTCTCTCAGAAACCAGCAGCTTTGGAACCTCCATAGTGACAATAGAATAAGTAGTGAGGATAACATCATATTTAGACAGCTCATCCGGATCTCTTGTTCTGTTGCCTCCGTGATAGATGAGAAATGATAAATTCCCTTCCTCGGTAACTTTATTTTTAAGTTCCTCAGCCCATTGCCGAAGTACACTCGTGGGGCACACCACTAATGTTCCAGCAGCGGGTCTACCCCTTACAGATCTACAGCCTTTGTCATTTTCTGTGAGCTTTCTCATTTTCTGAGAATCAGAATTTCCATGTTGACTCATACCATCAGGTTCAACCACCAAATCCTCATCATCATCTAAGTTCAGTGTCTCGATCTCAACTTGATTGGTCACCTCATTGCACTTTTTTTGTGATGAGGGGCGTTCCGTTAGAATAAGTGCAATTGTAGAAATCGTTTTTCCAAGACCCTGTAAAAGTAAAGACAAAATCCACTTATTTATTTCCATTTCCAGGCAAAAAATTCACATGCAAGAAAGATGGACCGTATGTAATCCCTTGTTAGTACAATCGGTATCTAAGAACAAACCTGATCATCTGCTAGGATTCCACCAGAACAGTTAAAACCAGAAGTCTCCTTGTGTACCATCCATGACAAAGCAATTCTCTGTTGGGAGTCGCAGAACTATTTCATAAACGTGTCTCTAGGAACAGAAAAGAAAATTTAATGAAAGTGAAAAATTTACCTGGTGTCTCAGTAGCGGAACAGTCAGAACCCCATCCGGTGGACTAGCTTCCGATTTAGCTTGAGATAGATCCTACATGATTAACATGTCATCAGTTTGTAATCCAATTAGAACATCTGTATAGCTTTTACTTGTTGAGCATAGAGATTCAGGACACACGCATGCACACATAATACTAATAGCAAAGTTTAGCTTCTTTCTGAAATCTCCGTAACATAATGTAATTTTTTTTGAAGCCAAAAAAGGGGGAAACACGCATTGGTGCCCATCCCAATATATTAATTAACTAAAAATAAACAGAACACATTACAGAAGCCAAGATTCAAGCAATTGCTTGTAGTGATAATAGACATTCTCACAGTAGAAACTCATGCCAGCGAAGAGCGCATCATTATGGGCAAGCCAGATGGCCCATAGAACAGCTACTGGAGTCAGGGTCTCTTTTCTTTGCCTATTGTGTGCCCCATAGAGAGAAGATCAAAAAGAGTCGAAGTCATGGGTGCTCAGCCAGTCCAAACCCACCACATTCCATATCGACGAGGATACATGGCATCGGAAAAACAGGTGCTCCAAAGTTTCAATGTCCGTACCACACAAGGGGCATCTATCCGAGACCACCTCAAATATATTTGCGCAGCGATCCCGGGTCATAATACGCTTCCTTCTAAAGAGACAAAGGAACCAGATGAGATCCCGAACCATAAAGCTCGACGTAGAGGGAGGCGGTCTACAAATGGTGCCATAAGCCTTCCGAACCGAGAAGGGCGTATTCATCAAGATCCAGTGGTCCAGCTCAGAGGAGGGCATGCCCACCTGCCCTAACACGTCAAGAAGACGGAGAAACTCCTCCATGCGTTGATCCGAAAACGCAGCTCTGAAAGTCGGCATCCGGTTACCATTGTCCCGGCAATCCGCAACACTTGCATCAGGAATAGCAGCCAGAGCAAACAAGCAAGGAAAGCGGCTACAAAGGGGCCCACCCCCCGTCCAATCATCCAACCAAAAACCAAACGTGGCATTGTTGGTGGAAAAGAGCAATATATTATTCCAAAGAACCCTAGGCTCTCTTATATAGAGGAAAGCCTATGGGTAAATTACATAAGTAGCAACTACGGAAATAAAAATTAATAAACAGTACACCGACTACATAAATATCTATACACTCCCCCTCAAGATGGAGCATAGATATCAATCATGCTCAGCTTGGAAGAACATCTCTGGAATGGTCCTCTGAGCAATGGCTTGGTGAAGATATCGGCAGTCTGCTCCCTGAACTAACATGTGAAGTAGAAATCAGGCCCTTCTGGATCATATCTATAGTGTAGTGGCAGTCTACCTCAATATGTTTTGTTCTTTCATGAAAGGCTAGAGTATTGGCAATGAACAAAGCAGCTTGATTGTCACACTATAGCTGCATGGGTAAAGGTACATCTATATGCAAGTCTTCTAGTACAGCTCGAACCCACATCATCTCCGTGCTTGCTTGTGCCATGGCCCTGTATTCAGATTCAGCACTAGATCTAGCCACAACAGTTTGTTTCATGCTTTTCCAAGAAACCAAAGAGCTACCCACAAAAACTGCAAAGCCTGAAGTTGACTTGCAATCCTTAGGACATCGTGCATAGTCTGCATCTACACATATGCTGAAATAGATAAATCTGTGTTCTTTCTAAACAGCAATCCTGAGCCTGGAGAAGACTTTAGATACCTTAGTATCACATATATGGCATCCATATGTATCTGTCTTGGTTGTTCCATGAATTGGCTCACTCGACTTACTGCAAAGGCAATATCAGGTCGAGTTATAGTAATGTAAAGAAGCTTACCCACCATTTCTCTATATCTTCTCCCGTCAACCTCTTCAGTATCGTTGTCATATAATTTCATACTTGGATCCATAGGAGTGCTCGATGGTCTACATCCAACCATGCCCGTTTCAACCAGCAAATCTGTAATATATTTCCTTTGGGTCATCACAAGACCCTGTGCATTCCTGGTAGACTCCAGCCCCAGAAAGTATTAGGATACCAAGATCCTTCGTGACAAACTAACGGCCCAAAAATGCTTTTACCATCTCTATCCCCTGAGCATCATCTCCTGTAACCAGAATATCATCAAAATATACCATGATGACAACCGTACCTCTAGACGTCTTCTGAATGAACAACGAGTGATCCGCATTTGATCTTTTGAATCCATGTCGTTCAATTAGATGGGAAAGCTTCTAGAACTACGCCCTTGGGCTCTATTTAAGGCCATATATCGCATTATGAAGTCTATACACCATATGATTCTCCCCCTCAGCAGCAAACCCTGGTGGTTGCTGCATGTAGACTTCTTCCTGCAGATCACCATACAAGAATGCATTCTTGACATCAAGTTGAAATATAAACCAGTCACGTACCACAGCAACAGATAGAAGAATGCGAAGAGTAGAGTGACGAGCCACTGGAGAGAATGTATCCATATAGTCCACACCATATATTTGAGTGAAGCCTCTCGCCACTAGCCTTGTCTTGTACCGGTCAAGGCTCCCATCTGCATGGTACTTTACTGTGAATACCCATTTGCAACAAACAATAGATGCGCCAGAGGGAGCGGGAACCAAGCTCCATGTACCCCGTGACTGTAAAGCAGCTATTTCTTCTTCCATAGCCAACCGCCAGCAGTCAATTTTCATAGCATCGTGATAATTCCGTGGTATCTCCACGGAAGACAAAGCCACAACAAATCTCTGGAAGTCTCCGGTGAGACGGTGAAAGGAAACCTGGGAAGCAAGGGGATAAGACGCGCAAGTCTGTTTCTGTTTCCGAATAGCAATAGATATCAAGATCATCATCCACTGTACTCGGCGGTGCACATTCCTCCTGCAAAGAAGAATCATGCATAGGCACACTATCCGACCCATCGTTAGTAATAGCATCTGAACATACCTGAGGCGTGATGGATGATTGACGTGCAGCCTGAGCAGGACCTGACCGACATGTATAGTATTTAGGTAATGGCATGATAGGTGGTTGTGGTGGTGGTGGTGATGGGGATGACGTTGACGTGACGAACGGGATAGGAATGGACAAAGGTGGAGTCAGACTAGGATGAGGAGGAACATAGACATCATCATTAGATGTGAAGGAGGCCAACCTGTCACCTGCAGGGGAGAAGTACATAACTGACTCAAAAAATGTAACATCAACATTGACGAAATATTTCCTATTGACAGGATCATAACAACGGTACCCCTTCTGAGTCCGAGAGTAACCCACAAAGACACACTTGACAGCTCTAGGTGAGAGTTTGTCAAGTCCAGGAGACAACTGGTGAACAAAAGCAACAACACCAAAAGACACGAGAGGTAAGAGAAAATAATTCCTTCTCTGGAAAAATAACAAAGAGGAATTTTCTCACTGAGTACTGAGGACGGCATACGATTCACAAGGTAGCAGGCCGTAAGAATAGCATCCCCCCAAAACAGATAGGCGCACAACTCTGGATAAGCAGGGTTCAAGTAATATCAAGGAGATGACGATGTTTCCGCTCTGCCACTCCATTCTGTTGAGATGTGTAAGCACAGGTGGTTTGATGAATAATACCTTAGGACGAGAAGAAATAGGAGAGAGAGAGAGAGCGCAAAAATTCCAACGCATTCTCCGTACGAACATATTTGACATGAGAGGAAAAAACATTTTGCACTTCAATTATAAGATTTCTAATAACATCCCCTGCTTCAGATTTATTCTTTAATAGAAATACCCACGACACATGAGAGAAGTCATCAACTACTACAAGATAGAACATGTGTCCCTGTCAAGAACATGACTCGGACCCCAAATATCAACATGAAATAATTCAAAAGGAGAGCTACTGCTCCGACACTGACGACTAGGGAAGCTAGCTCTGAAACATCCGGATCCGAATGAACTGAAGCTCCTGTCAAGAAAAGGATGTTGCAAGCAAGTTTGGATCTCCAAAGTGGAGATATTCAAAGGTACATATCTCTCTCCTCTTTGTTCTCATTAAAGTCAATGTTGAAGTTTCTAATTCAGTTTTTTTTATGTTGCTATCCATCAGGTATTTTATCTATTGTTGTATGTTAGATAAAGCCACAAAATTCTTCCAAACTTAAAGGATCAAAGGTATAATCTTTTCCCCTCTCTTGCTGCTTTCCATGCATGGTCTTTACACATTTTGATAGTAATAGGTTGCTTGAGAGTTGTATATTCTAGATATGCTATAACTGGGTTACCATATATTATAACATGTTGGGAACAAGGGTCTTGTGGTAATCTAAAGCCATGGAAATTTGACTCTATAATACTTGTGTATTGCATGTGGCAGAAGATAGATTGCACTTTCATCTAAATTCTAATTGTATATTCCTGGTTAATATGATGTGAATACATAAATAACATCTCAATACTAATTATAGAAGTGCAAGTGATTCCCAAGAACATTTAAACCATTGTGAGATATACATGAGGGTCGGTAAAGGCAGTGATATCATGTTCTGCACAAGGGTCATTGGAACTAGAGTTTAATGTAAGGATATACACCACTAATAAGCCTATAAAGAAGGTCATCATACTTATCTCTTGAGATGGTATACATAGAATCATGATATCATCAACATCTCAAAAGACTGTTTGATGAGCTACAAGTTTATTATGCTTTAACCAGCAACAATCTTCTCTATGGCCACTACATCTAGAAAAGTAAAATAATATGTGGCTCATCTCGATGTAAAACAATCACGGTTGTGGGCATGAGTGGACCTAATCTGTCCCTCCTAGAAGAAGCAACCATGGCAGAGGTGGTGTCACCTTTCTTAGGTGTATGAAATAATATAGATAATATACTCAACTTAATATGTACCTCCTAACTAGAAGAAATCTTTGATGTGGTAATCCTTTCTGACAACACGACCTCATATGGAGATTCCAGATCCGGAAGAAAAAGATCAACAATCAATGGATATCTGAACAGTCCATGTGTTGCACATATACAGACATGTGTGTAAGAATTTAGCCTTTTAAAACTAAAATTCCTAGCATAGCAGTATTCAACTAAAGGTTGGGTATTCTGCTTCATTTTAAACATTAGACAAATCTGCATAATGCAAGCAAAATTCTTCTCTTTAGAGTATAGTCAACTTAAGAATCTGCCACATTTTTTTATGGTTTTTGATGCACAATATCTATACCGCTGGAGCATATTCCATTTTATGACTTAATCAGGAGATTATTTTCAATATTAAGTATTCTGAAATCTGTTAAAAATATTGTTATCAACTTATTTGGATTCTTAATCTCGAGAACAATCACAGAAGGTCTATTTCAACCTATTGAAAATGATGAAAGATAAAGAATTTAACTATGATCCAGCTTAATGATATCAAGATCGCGTAACTAACCAGACATATTTTTTTTAGCAAGGGTAGGAAGATACAAAGTAGCTAAAGGGGTATAACTCTTGGCTGGGAGTTTGATACATACAATTGGGAGGGTTTCTCAATATCTCTTAGTAATAGTGATAAAGAATCGAAAGATGGCTACGGTGGATAAGTAAATAATAATCTCAATATTTAGCATTATTAGAATGACTTGAGATCTAGTGGAAGAGAAGATTCAGGGTGAAATTTTGCAATGCCAGGAAGGATTGCATCGACCATCTTTTCATCTTTTGTTCATTATATTAGGGTATTTTCATACAAGAGACTTATAAAAATTAGATTAAGAGTCTTGCCACTAAATTACGAGTTAAATAACAAAAGTAAAATTTCTACATTAAATTAAATTTTAAATTCAGTTCCAATAAACAACTTATGATCTCGTGGTTTGAAAAAGGAGTTCATTGAGATATTTTCATAAATCTAGATTAATAAGCAAGCCGCCAATTGATAAGATCATCTATGATCAATGACTGAAGATCTTTGTGATCAATCATTCAAAATCACTAAAGTATGAATCACTATTCAATATAATTATCAACAAGATACATAGATCTGTAAAGTTGACTACATTAGAGTTCAAGAGAGGATGAGAAATTAAGTTAGTGATGATGATTCAATGATGACTAGTAATTAAAGGTGCCAGTCATGGTAACCTTTACGCCTGACTGTGCGAGGGGGCGGTGACCCTCAGCTGGGCGGAAGATTAGGAAGCCCAGTTAGGGCAGCGGCCGCTTCGTGCGCGGGTCTAGGATCTCAGTCTTTTTCTCGGTTTTTCGCGAGCGCTCGCAGTTTTTACGCCTCTCTGGGATCCACAGGTTTTCTTTTAAAGATCAGTTCCGCTGACCCTTGTTCTTTAGGGTACCTAGGCTGGAGGACGCTTGGTTTTAGTTTTTCGAGCTTGTTAGCTCGTACCGGTCGGGCCGGTTTTTCTTTTAGAGCGACTTTTCTAGAGAGTCTCTCTCACCCGTCTCAGTGGCGTAGTTTTGGAGTAGACCTATCCCTCTATTGGACCGCCCTTCCAATTAGAGGGCGAGACGGAAGAGCCTCTTTTATAGGCTACTTCACCGCTTGAGTTTATTTATTTTTCACCAACAAACTTGACGATGCTACATCTGAATCATCCATGTATACATCTGAATCCTCTATGGCTACCTCTAAATCAGTTACAGTTGAATCTGAAAAAGATACATTGAAATTGGATTGAGTCACAATTGAGTTGGCTAAAGTTGAATTACAGTTGAGTTGATTTCCGTTGAACTAGTTACTTTTCTGCCAATAATTCCTGGCAAAGAGAAAAGACTATATCATGAAAATCATCCTTATCAGACTATCTACTAGGCTTGAGAAAAACAACAAGAAAAGAATCAAAACCCTATATCCATCATATACTCTTACTATGATCAATCCACAAGATTCTTAAACATCTTTATAAGCATTATAGAGATAATGATTATATCAGAGTCTCATCATTCATATTCTCAAGACCAGTCAAACTTGTATTATAATTAATAGAAAGGCAATGACTTAAATATGGACTACATGATATTGGTATATAAATGATTAATGTGGGTAATTAGTGTAGGATGAGTAGACTGGGGTTTTACATACCAAACAACTTGAAAGCATGTTTCATTGCAAGTAGCTTTAAATTTTAATTGTTAAGGCCAAATTACTTGCTTTCTTTTGAAACCACTAAATTTCCTGTTATTTTTAATTAATTAAGATTTACTCAACATTTGTTGATGTTCTTTTCTCCCTATTCCATGGATTGCAGGCAAAATACCTGCACCGTTGTATTGGGAGAGTTGAATGTCAGTTTCTGAAGCAAAACATAGCAGGTATGTATGTTATAGTTTGTTCAAGATATTTATGCTTTTATTTCTCTTCTGATAAAATTGGGATACATGTATATAATGCAATTTCTGTTGTTACATATAACTGATATGGAAATTTATGCAATATAACTGTGACATACTGTAGTTTTGTGGCTTACTAGTTAATTTGTGAATGTCATTCAAAAAAAATTCCCTAATTTCCAGTTCCCTAATGCGATTTCTAGAGAATATGATATTACGGATGATGTGTAAACGGGTTTCCCAGATCCGAGAAGGAGCGGGCCTCACAGTTTCGTATCAGAGCAGTGGTACCCCGCTACATACATTCGTAGTATTATAGTTCCAATCGCATTAGGTATTGGATAGCTACAGTTCTTTGACTTGTCGCGAATCTGAAAGGAAATAAGACATTCAAAATAAATGACCACAGATGTCACCAATTGCAATTTATTTCCATATTGTATCCCAAGAAGAGAAAAAGCATAATAGAAATATCCGCGAACATCAACTATTGTAATTAAGGTTATCGGTTCTTATACAGAACCATGGCATCTAGTGCCGACCTTTCTCTCTTTTTAATTGATTCTGGAACGATGAATGATCTTTGAACTTCTAACTTCAGTAGGTAGAGGTGCAGATGCCCTAGATCATCCTTGTCACATTATGGGTCGTGTGGCTAGTTGATCATCATAAGACTAATAGTCTGATAACTACCAATGTTGATTGGTGGACATGAGATGATAGCAGACTATCTGCTACTACAGCTCAATAAGTTTGACCTAACTTTGGGTATGAATTGAATGTCAGCTCATCATGCCTTGGGTAATTAATTCATGAAGACTACTGTCTTCAAGATTCCAGACTTACCCGAGTCTACCTATAAAGGTACATTACATGACTCCAAAATGGAGTATATCTCAGTATTGAGAACTCAAAGACTTGTTGATTAGGGATGTGATTCATATCTAGCAATTGTCCGAGAGACGTCTGGTAGAGAGCCGATGGCTCAGGACATTACGATAGTGTCAAATTACCCTAATGTGTTCGCTAATGATTTGTCAGGTTACCACCTGATAAAGAGTTCGAGTTCGAAATTACATGACTACGAGATATACAACCAATCTCGATAACTCCGTACCGCATGACACCAACCGAGTTGAGAAAGGTAAACGTGCAGCTACATGAGTTACTTGACTTAAGTTTCGGAAGGTCGAGCACTACACCTTGGAGTGCTCCCGTTCTTTTATCAGAAAGAAGGATGGATCAATGACATTAAGCATTGATTTCATACAACTGAACAAGAAACGATGAAGAACCATTATCCTCTGTCATACTTTGATGACTCGTTCAATCAGCTACATGGATCTTTGGTATTTTCAAAGATCGATCTCCGATCTGGCTACCATTAGCTGAGGATTCAAGAGTTGGATATTCGGAAGACAACATTCAAAAGCATAAGTAGTATGTTAAGCTGAACAAATGTGAGTTATGGTTATCCAAAACCTCATTCCTTGGACATGTCATTTCTGGAGCAGGTATGCCAGTTGACCCTACGAACATTGAGGAAGTTATGTCTTGGGAATATTCCAAGACCAGTCACTCGAATTCGAAGCTTTCCTGAACTAGATAGTTGTTATAGATGCTTCGTCTGTGGCTTTCCATGAGTCATTTTGACACAGATGAGAGTTCATTTCATTGACCTTAAAGGACATTGAAAGAAAGATTAACAAATGTGCCCATTCTTGCACTTTCTTCAAACATTCAAGATTATACAGTATATACAAATGCTTCAAATGAATGTTTAAGAGTGGTTCTGATGCAGCAAGGTTACATGATTGTTTATGCATCACGTCAATAGAGGCTGCATGAGCGGAATTACTCCATCCACGACTTGGAGTTGGTAACAGTTGTCCTCGTTTTTAAGATCTAACACCACTATCCATATGAGGTGAATTTTGATATCTTCATAGATCGCAAAAGTTTGAAGTACATCTATAATCAGAAAGAGCTAAATATGAGACAACATCGGTTGTTTGAACTACTGAAAGATTTTGAATACATGATCTAACGTGGTGGCAGATGCGCTTAGCAGGAAAGCTCACACACATACGGCAAACTAGCTATATACATGAGATATACTCGTAACCTTGACTAATTGACATCCTCATAAGAGTGCGTCCTCATCTACTGTCATACCTCCGCGATTCAACAATCTTTGGGATTGCATAGTAGAAGGATATAGGACAAATCCTTGAATTTTATACAGATGCATGCATATCATCAAGGACAAACGTGATGATTTTGTGAGGACTAAGTCTATTTTGTGGAAGGTTGGCTGGGTAATTGCGCCCAACAATGAGTAGTTGCGCAGAGATATTCTTGATAAGGCACACAATTCACGATTGTCTATTCTTCTTGGTAGCACAAAGATGTACCAGGATCTAGGTCTACATTCTGGCAGGACGGAATGAAGCGAGATGCAACATGTCGTGTTAGCAAGGGCGTGATCTATCAGATGGTCAAGGCAGAACATAAGAGACCACCATGGTTGTTACAGTCTCTCCCCTTTTTCGAATAAAAGTGGAAGAACACTTCTATGGATTTTGTCACGGGACTAGTAAAGACAATAGGTGGTCACGATGCTATTGGGATGTTGTTGACAGATTGGCCAAGTCAGTCCATTTCATACATATCAACATGACCTACACTCCATCTAGACTGGCTAGATTACATGTGCAAAAAAAAATATTATCAAATTTTATGATATACCACATGAGGTAGTGTCTGATGGAGACTCGAGGTTTATATCTCACTACTAGTACCGGCTTATGTCAACACCACAGACAGAGCTGAAGATGAGTTCTGCATACGATACTATGTGTTATTCAGATACTTGAGAATTTGCTATGTGCATGTACTCTAGAGTAGAAATGATCTTGGAAGGACCACCTGTCATTGGTAGAACTCCCGCACAACGACAGTCATTATTCCAGTATTGGTATGACATCATTCGAAGCCCTATACGGGCGGAGATGTCTCGCACCTCTCAGTTGGCGTAAGGTAGGTGAACATACATTTTACTCTGTAGATCTCTTTGGGAAGGGGCTACGAGAACTGTTGATCGATCTTGTAAGGGGAAGGCTTCTGATGACTCAGAGCTGCTAGAAGA
Source organism: Ottelia alismoides (assembly GCA_037367405.1). Taxonomy (NCBI): domain Eukaryota; kingdom Viridiplantae; phylum Streptophyta; class Magnoliopsida; order Alismatales; family Hydrocharitaceae; genus Ottelia; species Ottelia alismoides. Next base: position 213,843 of record JAZKJV010000580.1, read on the forward strand.
GCTATGCAGACCGTCAGAAAAGAAATTTGGAGTTTCATGTAATCCGATCCTCTTCTCTTAATCGATTCAAATAATAACTTATCAATATTTAACTCAATCCTTCATATTGATGGAATTCCTGAAAACACAAGAAGGAGATTGAGTGTTTCTATGAGTATCTCCCATAAAGGGAGTACAGAGATTTAGTGCTCATAGCAAGTTGACACCACGATACGTTGGATTATTTGAAATTTTTAGTCGTATGTGTAAGGTGGTCTATCGAGTAACCCTTTCTCTACATCTATCAATTTAAGGAATTACAAGTACGACCTTCACCACGTCATCAGCTATGAGAACCTTGACGTGGAGTCAAATTTGATTTACAAAGAGAAGGTTAGTACAAATACTCGATAGTGTTGTGAAAAAAAAAGCTTCGCAACAAAGAGATTCTTCTAATAAAGGTGCTATGTCACCGACATGATGTCAAATAGGCAACATGGAAGACAAAAGTGGATATGCGGGCACGATACCCACAACTCTTTCAGGTAATTGTCAAAACAAGCCCATTTAATTATATATATTGAAAGAACACGGCTTGTTTTCCCTTTGAGGTTTTTACGGGTACAAAATTCTTTGAGGTTTTTATGCCCAGATAAGATCCAAACAAGACACAAAGTGACCTTGACCCGAGTCTCGAGGACGAGACTCCCTTTGAGGTTTTTATATTTGTAACATCCGGATCCGAATGAACTGAAGTCTGAAGCTCCTGTCAAGAAAAGGATGTTGCAAGCAAGTTTGGATCTCCAAAGTGGAGATATTCAAAGGTACATATCTCTCTCCTCTTTGTTCTCATTAAAGTCAATGTTGAAGTTTCTAATTCAGTTTTTTTATGTTGCTATCCATCAGGTATTTTATCTATTGTTGTATGTTAGATAAAGCCACAAAATCCTTCCAAACTTAAAGGATCAAAGGTACAATCTTTTCCCCTCTCTTGCTGCTTTCCATGCATGGTCTTTACACATTTTGATAGTAATAGGTTGCTTGAGAGTTGTATATTCTAGATATGCTATAACTGGGTTACCATATATTATAACATGTTGGGAACAAGGGTCTTGTGGTAATCTAAAGCCATGGAAATTTGACTCTATAATACTTGTGTATTTACATGTGGCAGAAGATAGATTGCACTTTCATCTAAATTCTACTTGTATATTCCTGATTAATATGATGTGAATACATAAATAACATCTCAATACTAATAATAGAAGTGCAAGTGATTCCCAAGAACATTTAAACCATTGTGAGATATACATGAGGGTCGGTAAAGGCAGTGATATCATGTTCTGCACAAGGGTCATTGGAACTAGAGTTTAATGTAAGGATATACACCACTAATGAAGCCTATAAAGAAGGTCATCATACTTATCTCTTGAGATGGTATACATAGAATCATGATATCATCAACATCTCAAAAGACTGTTTGATGAGCTACAAGTTTATTATGCTTTAACCAGCAACAATCTTCTCTATGGCCACTACATCTAGAAAAGTAAAATAATATGTGGCTCATCTCGATGTAAAACAATCACGGTTGTGGGCATGAGTGGACCTAATCTGTCCCTCCTAGAAGAAGCAACCATGGCAGAGTTGGTGTCACCTTTCTTAGGTGTATGAAATAATATAGATAATATACTCAACTTAATATGTACCTCCTAACTAGAAGAAATCTTTGATGTGGTAATCCTTTCTGACAACACGACCTCATATGGAGATTCCAGATCCGGAAGAAAAAGATCAACAATCAATGGATATCTGAACAGTCCATGTGTTGCACATATACAGACATGTGTGTAAGAATTTAGCCTTTTAAAAACTAGAATTCCTAGCATAGCAGTATTCAACTAAAGGTTGGGTATTCTGCTTCATTTTAAACATTAGACAAATCTGCATAATGCAAGCAAAATTCTTCTCTTTAGAGTATAGTCAACTTAAGAATCTGCCACATTTTTTTATGGTTTTTGATGCACAATATCTATACCGCTGGAGCATATTCCATTTTATGACTTAATCAGGAGATTATTTTCAATATTAAGTATTCTGAAATCTGTTAAATATATTGTTATCACCTTATTCGGATTCTTAATCTCGAGAACAATCACAGAAGGTCTATTTCAACCTATTGAAAATGACGAAAGATAAAGAATTTAACTATGATCCAGCTTAATGATATCAAGATCGCGTAATTAACCCGACATATTTTTTTTAGCAAGGGTAGGAAGATACAAAGTAGCTAAAGGGGTATAACTCTTGGCTGGGAGTTTGATACATACAATTGGGAGGGTTTCTCAATATCTCTTAGTAATAGTGATAAAGAATCGAAAGATGGCTACGGTGGATAAATAAATAATAATCTCAATATGTTAGCATTATTAGAACGACTTGAGATCTAGTGGAAGAGAAGATTCAGGGTGAAATTTTGCAATGCCAAGAAGGATTGCATCGACCATCTTTTCATCTTTTGTTCATTATATTAGGGTATTTTCATACAAGAGACTTATAAAAATTAGATTAAGAGTCTTGCCACTAAATTACGAGTTAAATAACAAAAGTAAAATTTATACATTAAATTAAATTTTAAATTCAGTTCCAATAAACAACTTATGATCTCGTGGTTTGAAAAAGGAGTTCATTGAGATATTTTCATAAATCTAGATTAATAAGCAAGCCGCCAATTGATAAGATCATCTATGATCAATGACTGAAGATCTTTGTGATCAATCATTCAAAATCACTAAAGTATGAATCACTATTCAATATAATTATCAACAAGATACCTAGATCTGTAAAGTTGACTACATCAGAGTTCAAGAGAGGATGAGAAATTAAGTTAGTGATATGATTCAATGATGACTAGTAATTAAAAGTGCCAGTCATGGTAACCTTTACGCCTGACTGTGCGAGGGGGCGGTGACCCTCAGCTGGGCGGAAGATTAGGAAGCCCAGTTAGGGCAGCGGCCGCTTCGTGCGCGGGTCTAGGATCCCAGTCTTTTTCTCGGTTTTTCGCGAGCGCTCGCAGTTTTTACGCCTCTCTGGGATCCACAGGTTTTCTTTTAAAGACCAGTTCCGCTGACCCTTGTTCTTTAGGGTACCTAGGCTGGAGGACCCTTGGTTTTAGTTTTTCGAGCTCGTTAGCCCGTACCGGTCGGGCCGGTTTTTCTTTTAGAGCGACTTTTCTAGAGAGTCTCTCTCACCTGTCTCAGTGGCGTAGTTTTGGAGTAGACCTATCCCTCTATTGGACCGCCCTTCCAATTAGAGGGCGAGACGGAAGAGCTTCTTTTATAGGCTACTTCACCGCTTGAGTTTTATTTATTTTTCGCCAACAAACTTGGCGATGCTACATCTGAATCATCCATGTATACATCTGAATCCTCTATGGCTACCTCTAAATCAGTTACAGTTGAATCTGAAAAAGATACATTGAAATTGGATTGAGTCACAATTGAGTTGGCTAAAGTTGAATTACAGTTGAGTTGGTTTCCGTTGAACTAGTTACTTTTCTGCCAATAATTCCTGGCAAAGAGAAAAGACTATATCATGAAAATCATCCTTATCAGACTATCTACTAGGCTTGAGAAAAACAACAAGAAAAGAATCAAAACATTATATCCATCATATACTCTTACTATGATCAATCCACAAGATTCTTAAACATCTTTATAAGCATTATAGAGATAATGATTATATCAGAGTCTCATCATTCATATTCTCAAGACCAGTCAAACTTGTATTATAATTAATAGAAAGGCAATGACTTAAATATGGACCACATGATATTGGTATATAAATGATTAATGTGGGTAATTAGTGTAGGATGAGTAGACTGGGGTTTTACATACCAAACAACTTGAAAGCATGTTTCATTGCAAGTAGCTTTAAATTTTAATTGTTAAGGCCAAATTACTTGCTTTCTTTTGAAACCACTAAATTTCCTGTTATTTTTAATTAATTAAGATTTACTCAACATTTGTTGATGTTCTTTTCTCCCTATTCCATGGATTGCAGGCAAAATACCTGCACCGTTGTATTGGGAGAGTTGAATGTCAATTTCTGAAGCAAAACATAGCAGGTATGTATGTTATAGTTTGTTCAAGATATTTATGCTTTTATTTCTCTTCTGATAAAATTGGGATACATGTATATAATGCAATTTCTGTTGTTACATATAACTGATATGGAAATTTATGCAATATAACTGTGACATACTGTAGTTTTGTGGCTTACTAGTTAATTTGTGAATGTCATTCAAAAAAAATTCCCTAATTTCCAGTTCCCTAATGCGATTTCTAGAGAATATGATATTACGGATGATGTGTAAACGGGTTTCCCAGATCCGAGAAGGAGCGGGCCTCACAAGCTCGATGGTGCTTTCCCAACTGACAAGCTTCACATCGAAAAGAAGAACTTGGAGAAATCTGAGGCAAGAGGTGATGCATCTTCTGAAGCGGGAGGTGACCAAAGCGTAGATGCGAGGTGTACGGAGAGTGATCCGGCTGAGTAGAAAGAGACGCCAACATAGGAATTCCGGACAAGACGATAGAGACCATCCTGCTCAGAGCCACAGCCAATCACCATGCCCATTAGTATGTCCTGAAAAATAAGAGAAGATGGGCTAAATATAGCGCGACAGTGCAAATCCTTCGTAATCTGACTAATAGACAGTAGATTCATGGAAAAATCAGGGGCATGTAGAACATTCTGTAAATGCATGGACGGTGACAAGGTAATCTCCCCATGTCCAACGATGAGGGAATGAATCCCATCAGCTATGATCACTGACCGTCTAGGTGGAATGTCTCTGTATGACTCAAGTCTATCTCTGTCGCGGCAGAGATGATGGGTTGTGCCGGAGTCCATGATCCAATCTGAGATATTATGACAGGATGTAAAAGCAGAAGCACTACCTGAGGTGCTAGCAGAGGCAGAAGTACTTGCAGATGCTAAAGCAGCAATAGCTGAAGAACCTCCTGGAGAATCTGTAGATGTTTGAGGCATAATATCGCGCAATCGCGCCACAAGCTCCTCAAACATGTGATCTGAAGTGGATGCCGACGGAGATGTAACATGCTCAGCTATGTGTGCCGATGCTGGAAACACATGCTTAGAATAGCATGTATCCTCAGAGTGACCTGTGCGATGGCAGAAAGTGCATGGTTGGCGAAAACGACCTCCTCGACCACGAGGTCCGCGTCCACAGAATGAAGACTGACCACCTCTCCCTCGCGACACAACCATCACCGAAGGTGGTGGAGTAGAAGTACTGGAAGGAGCAGAGATGCGGTTAAGCCTCCGGTAAACTTCCTCCATAGGAGGATTGTAGCATCGGCAAGTATCTGAGATCGGGCTGCATCATACTCAGGATCAAATACCGCGAGCAGTACCCCACCATGGTAGCATTCCGGAAAGTCTTCTGCTGCTCAGGGGTAGCCGTGAGAGGTATAGTACTGTAGAGTTTCTCAAACATCCCCCATAGGGATGTAAACAAGGAATGTAGTGGCTGGCCATTCTGCTTCATGGTGAATACGTCTTGTTGGAGCTGTAACATTTTTGTTTCATTTCGCACCTACGAATAAGTGGCCGTCAGGATGTCCCACATCGCTTTAGCGGTGGGTTGATGGAGAACATCATTTGCAATCTCCATCGTCAACGTGCTTGAGAGCCAGACCTTGGCATATGAATCATCAGCCTCCCAGGAGGCAAAGATCCCAGTCTTCGCTCCCGGTTCTTCCTCGGTAAGAATGTGCTTCTTACTGTTCGACTTCATGAGGCTCATGAACTGCATCGCCCAGAGCTCATAATTCATCCCATCCATCTTGACTATTGGCACGGGACCTTTGAACACGTCTATGGAGGGCATATCTACTTTGGTGTCTGACATGACGCCAGAGACAAAGAACTAGGATCCACAGACCAAAAGAGAATTGTCTACATAAACTGGATAGGATTTGAGTGCATATGTAGACATTACACACTCAAATCCATGGAGAGAGAGAGGCCGACGGAGGAGGAGACGTCGGCATTGGAGGGGGGCCAGCGGTGGAGGGCTCGGCGGTGGAGGGCTCGGCAGCGGGAGAAGAGGAGGGAGAGGGAGCGGCGACGCCCTGGGAGAAGAAGAAGAAGAAGGGGAGGAGTGGGTCGTCGGCGGTGCCCCGAGAGAGAGGGAGGGGGCGGTGGAAGGGTTAGGGTTTTGGCTCCGATACCATGTTGGTGGAAAAGAGCAATCTATTATTCCAAAGAACCCTAAGCTCTCTTATATAGAGGAAAGCCTATGAGTAAATTACATAAGTAGCAACTACGGAAATAAAAATTTATAAACAGTACACCGACTACATAAATATCTCTACAGGCATCGTTCCCGAATGCGAGGCAAGACCTTCAGAATCCCCTTCCAAAATGCAGATTGCCACTGACCCTGCCATAGCAGATCAAGGTTCGTCATGGAAATGCCATAAAGGCATCGGATCATGTGACAACATATGCCCTCATCTTTACCCCAAATCCTGCTCACCCACTTGAGCAGGAGAGCCTTGTTGAGCGTCTCCAACCTCTTTATCACAAGGCCCCCATTCTTCTTAGGCCGGATAATGGTCTCCCAATCAACCAGGTGTATGTCGTGACCTTCCTGCCCCGATTTGCTCCATAAAAACCTACGCATCAACCGCTCCAATCTCTGTGACGCCGGCATCATGCGAGAAGAGAAGAAAAACACAGGGATCGCAGACACAACTGCCTTAATCAGTACCAGCCGACCACCACATGACATCAATGATGCCTTCCAGCCAGACAACTTCCTCTCCATCTTCTCCACCAACGACAACCAGTTCGATATCTTACTGTTACCGTCCGAAAGAGAAAGACCCAGATAGCTGAGGGGAAGGAAGCCACATGCCGTGCCCAGCTCCAAACTGCAATACTGAGCCTCCTCCTCCGACATACCAAACGGAACAACAGTGGATTTGCTATGATTTTGCTGCAGACCAGACATCTCAGTAAATATCTCAAGAGTAATGCCTATGCCCCCCGCCTCCTCTTTGCCACCCTCAATGAACAAGATAGTGTCATCAGCGTACTGCAACAAGGGGATAAGCACATCTCCACATCTATAGCTTGTCACAATCTTGCTTCTTTGAACCCGGTCGACCATGCACGCTTGAACATCAGCAGCAATCACAAAAAGCAATGGAACCAAAGAGCACCCCTGCCTGACCCCTCTGCGGTTGAAAAAACCCTCCCTCAGGGCAGTCATTGACCAACACCGAAAGTGACGACGTGATGATGCAGCGCTTCATCCAAGAGATACAAACATCCGGAAAACCCCTCCTGTACAGAGCTGCCCATAGAAAACGCCAATCCAGAGTGTCATATGCTTTGGCAAAGTCCACCTTACAAAGCAACGCCTGTTGCCTGTTTGCCAGTATGCTTCCAATCACAAATAATCTCCAAAGCCATCACCAAACTGTCCCCAATCTGACGACCAGGAATGAACGCCGACTGAACTGGAAAGACCAGATGATCAAGAACACGGTTGTGAGAAACCGTGATGACCTTTGCTACAATGAGGTAAATACCATTTGAGAGGACAATCAGCCTGTAATCTTCAATCCTCTCTGACGCCCCTGTTTTTGGGAGAAGGAAAATCAGAGCCATGTTCAATCTTTCAAACATCACATTGCAGTGACAAAACTCCTCCACAACCTCCAAAACCTCATCACCTACCACATTTCAGAATTCTTTATAAAAAGAAATGGGGAAACCATCTGGACCCAGTGCCCCATCGGAATTCAGACTCCATACAGCATCTTTGACCTCTTCCTTGGTAATCTACACCATCAGACTTCCTACATGCACATCTGAGAGACGAGAGGCCCTAAGACCACTCCAACGCCAAGGTCTGGAAGCAGCCTTCCTAGAAATTCAAGAAAATGATCAGCAATCACGCTACCCATTTCTTTGTTCCCTACAAATATGTTTCCCCAAAAAACCATAGATCGAAAGGAGCTATTCCGACGTCTACCACTAGCGACCCTGTGAAAAAAAAGTCGTGTTCGCATCACCCTCCTTCAGCCAAGTAACCCTCGATCTCTGTTTCCACTCGACCACCTGCTTCCTATCTTTTTCCATCACCACTCTAAGGGCAGACACCCTTTGCCTCAATTCCTCTGCATCCAGTTGCCTGTCATCCTCCAGTCTGTCAAGACTCTGGATCTCCAGTTACGCAGCCACCTTCCTTGCTTTCCTAGCATCTCTTACCTCCTTGTACACACATAGTCTTTGATGCGATCCTTTCAACTTCTTAGAGAATCTCAACGCTGTCGAGCCAACAATGGCCATGGATGTCCAATGTGTGCACACCAAGTCACTGAAAGAGTCCTCAAGAAGCCAAGCATGCTCAAATCTAAAAAAAACCCTCGACGGGGAGGAAGAGCCAGAATCCCAAACCAGAGGCGTATGATCCGAGCGTGTGCGGGGCCTACATGAGGTGAAGGAACAAGGGAACAAGCCTAAGAGCTCGGACGAGGCAAGAAAACAATCAATGTGTGAACGAGATTCCGAGCTCCGCCAAGTATACTTTGTGTCCACAACCCGAGTTCTAAATCATCAATCAATTCGGCAAAGTCAGAAGAACCGGGGTGATAAGACCCTTCTGTACATTAAAAAAGATGACCCTTCTGTACATGTGTAGGGGTGATAAGACCCTTCTGTACATGTCACGAGTCTAGTGACATTCCAACCCTATGTGTTTGGTCCTCGCATGAAAGGTCAGGTTGTTGGCAATGAAAAGAGCAGTTAGGTTGTCACATTGGACGGCATGGAAAGAGGCACCTCTATAGTCAGGTCAGTAGGAACATATCCAAACCACATCATTTCTGCATTAGCCTGCACCATGGTCATGTATTCTGACTCAGCACTTGATCTGGCAACCACGGTCTGTTTCTTGCTCTTTCATGAAACTAGGGAATTCCCTATAAACACAGCGAAGCCTGAAGTAGACTTCCTGTCCCTTAGGCACCCAGCATAGTCTGCATCTGCACATGCTGTAACTGAAAGAGATGTGCCTCTGCTGAAAAGAAGTCTCATACCTGGTGATGTCTTCAGATACCTCAGATTCATATGGACTGCATCCATATGTGCATATCTGGGTTGCTCCATAAACTGACTCATTTTGCTCACGACAAAGGATATGTCAAGCCTGGTAATAGTCAAATATAAGAGCTTGCCAACAAGCTCTATGTACCTCCTCTTGTCGACCTCCTCAGTATCATCATCATAGAGCTTCATGCTCGAGTCAATAGGAGTAGCGACAGGACTACAATCTGCCATTCTAGTTTCTAAAAGAAGATCTGTAAGGTCTTCCTATGTGTCATCACAAGACCTCGCTGGTTCCTGGCAAACTCCAGTCCAAGGAAGTAGCGCAAATTACTAAGGTCCTTGGTCACAAACTGCTGATCTAGGAAGTCCTTGGCAACCTGAATGCCCTCATCATCATCCCATGTAACAATATTGTCATCAACACAAACAAGAATGACAACATCACCTCCGGCTCATGTGCACAAACAAAGAGTGATCAGCAGTCGATCTCATAAATTCATATTGTTCTATCAAGTCCAAGAGCTTTTGGAACCATGCTCTTGAATTCTGCTTAAGGCCATAGATAGCCTTGTGTAGCCTGCAAACCTTCCGACACTCCCCATCAGCAGCAAACCCAGGTGGCTGCTACATGTAGACCTCCTCCTGTAGATCACCATAGAGCAAGGCATTCTTCACATCAAGCTGGTAAAGAAGACAAACTCCTGTCACAACAAAAGTCAGAAGAATTCGAAGAGTAGAATATCTGGCGACTAAGAGAAAGCATCCTGATAGTCCACCCCATATGTCTGGTGAACCCACGTGCTATAAGTCTCGAGTTATAGCAATCCACATTGCCATATGCATGATGTTTCACGGTGAACACCCACTTGCACCACACAACGGATGCACCAACTGGAGCTGAAATAAGACTCCAAGTACCACGCGACTGTACCGCATCCATCTCCTCCTCCATGGCTAACCGCCATTGACTTCTGAAGAGCCTCTCGATATGTTCGTGGTATCTCCACGGCTGATAGTGTCAAGGTAAACATCCTGAAATCCTCTGATAGTCTGCTCAAGGAAACCTGGGTTGCAAGAGGATAAGTACCACATGCACGTCTCTGCTTTCGCAGAGCAATCGACACATCAAGATCATTTGCCAAGTTCCGAACATGTAAGTTCCCCTCTAGAGAGGGCATGTGCTCATCATGTATGGAATCATGTTGCACAAACAACTTAGTAATGACATCAATAGAAACAATGTGCTCATTATATACCTGAGGCATGTTGGATGATGGGCAGGACATGTAAGTAGAGGAAACAGAGCGAGACATGTGAGTAAACAGAAATGGCAAAAACTGAGTCACAGTAGGAGGTAGAGCCACAAGGGCAAGAATAGAGACAGGAGTAGGTGTAGGTGGTGGTGGTGGTAGTGGCTGTGGAGTGGTCATAGAGCAGGAGTAGAGGGTGGTGGTATGACAGTAGGAGGTGGAGGCATGTAGATCTCAGCGTCAGAGCTTGATGGGGCTAGTCTGTCACCTGTAGGAGAAAAATACATGGCAAACCCAAAGAAAATAACGTCGGTACTAACAAAGTATTCCGCTTGAGCAGATCAAAGCAACGGTACCCCTTCAGGGTACGAGAGTAGCGAGAAAAACGCACTTGATAGCTCTGGCAGAGAGCTTGTCACGACCTGGAGAGAAATCATGAAAAAATGCAACAGAACCGAACACACAAGGTGTAAGGGAGAAAAGATCCTTCTCAGGAAACGCAATCGAGAAAAGAATCTTCTCTCCCAATACAAACGAGGGCATGCAGTTCACTAGATAGCATGCAGTAAGGACTGCATCGCCGTGGTAAGCATGAGTAGCACGACTCTGTATCAACAAAGTTCTGGTCACATCAAGTAAGTGACGGTATTTGCACCCAGTAATACCGTTCAGTTAGGATGTATAAGCACATGAGATCTGGTAAACAATGCCAAGAGATCTAAGAAAGTTAGAAAGTTGTAAGGTACAGAACTCTAAGGCATTATCAGAACGAAGATATTTGACATTGACAGAAAAGATATTCTTTATCTCATTAATAAAAGATTTGATAACAGATCCAACCTCAGACTTCTTAAAAAAACCTAAGAAAGTCTAGAAAATCATTGACAACGACCAGATAAAAACGGTGTCTCTGGTGATCAAGGACACGACTCGGACCCCAAATATCTAAATGAAGGAGCTTAAATAACTGAGAACTGCTCCGACTTTAAGGGGTGTGTAAAGGAGGACCGATGATGCTTCCCAAGCTGGCATGCCTCACACTGGAAGGAGGATCTCGTGGAAATTTAAGCGAGAATATGACACAGCTTCTGTAGAGGAAGGTGGCCAAAATGAAGGTGCCACATATATGGAGAGATTGGTATAGTTGGTAAAGTAGAAACACCGGCATGAGAAGGTTGGACCAGTCTATAGAGCCCTCACTGCTTACGGCCACATCTAATCACCCTGTCGTGAGTATGTCATGAAATACAAGAGATGAAGGGTCAAAGATGGTACGACAATGCAGGTCCCTACTAATCTGACTAATGGAAAGTAAACTCGTCTAAAAGTCTAGAGCATATAAAACATTCTGAAGGCACATGGGCGGCGTCAAATGTAACTTTCCCCATCCTGTAATGGGTAAGTGGTCTCCATTAGCAATGACAACCCATCTACCATGAGGTATGGTCTTGTAGGACCTTAGTTGCGCTCTGTCTCCACACAGATGGTGGGAAGCACTAGAGTCCATAATCCACTCTGTCATATATGCATCACTACTACCAGTAAAAGCGTAAGCGATACCTGAGGAGCTCGAAGAGGCTCCGGCTGCGACTGCGGTATATGTAGTGGTGGTTCCTGCAACAGGAGTCATGATCTCTCGAAAACGAGAGACAATATCATCCAGGCAAGGATCGGTCTAGAAAGCTAGAGTCTCTGAAGGATCAATCTGTTCTGCCATGCGACCAAAGGCAGGATATCCATGCTTCTGATAGCATGTATCCTCTGCATGTCCTGCCTGACGATAATAGGTGCAAGGGCCACACTGACGTCCACCGCCTCTACCACGATGGGTGTGTTCTCTGGACTGGGCCATCCCTCCTCGGCCACGAGAAGTGGTCATCGCTGAAGAGAGTGGAGGAGTGATCATAGAAAGCATGACAATCCGGCTGAGACGGCTATAGACTTCCTCCATGGGAGGTATGGTAGCTCCGATGAGAAGTTGTATATGCGCAACATTATACTATGTGTCGATTCCAGCCTTTAAGACTCCAACCATCACAGAGTTCCTATATACATCCTGCTACTCTGTAGATGTAATAGGCATGTAGCTAAGGAGCTTCTCAAACATGCACCGGAATGAAGAGTAGTACACGTGCAAAGGACGGCCATTCTGCTTGGCCTTATAGATATCGAACTGTAGTTGAAGAATCTTGACCTCATTCTTCGCTTGAGCATAGTGGATGCCAAAGTATCCCACTTCGCCTTGACGGTGAGACGATTCAGAATATGATTGGTTAGCTCCATAGTGAGGGCCCCACAGAGTCAAACACGCATGTACGTGTCATCTTGCTTCCAAGAAGCATTGGCCACAGTGTTATTCGTTGGCTCTGGATCTGTCATGATGTGCTAATTGTTGTTGCATTGCATGAGGGTGAGAAACTGCAATGACCACAACTCATAATTGGTCCCATCCATATTTACGATGGGAGCTGGACCCTTGAAGGCACCAGATGAAGAAAATATATCACTCGTGTTCTCTGAAATGATGGTAAAACGGCTGAACAATGGAACTCAACTGGGGAGTAGACCGATATGAACAAGTCTACACGATGATACAGAGGATTGGTTGTACGTGTAGACTCAAACAACCATCCTCGTCAATCTTCAATGCGCGCTAGGGTCGGAAAACACGATTTAAAGGTATGAAATCACGTTTTCCGATCAAAATCAGACCGTTTCAGACTGCAGTTCGAACCGCAGAGGTGCACGGAGAGGCGCGAAGGCACAAGAAGGCGCAAGGATGCGCACGGGAGGGGCCGAAAGCGGCCTGGGAGGGGCTGGTGGTGCACGGGAGGGGCCGACGGTGGCATGTGACCCGCAGGGGCTGGTGGCTGGGGAGGGGAGGGGGGCCAGCAGCTGGTGAGGGGAGGGTGGGCCCTTGTGGCGGTCGAGGAGGGGAGGGTGGAGGCCGGTGCCGGCGCGGGAAGAGAAGGCGGACGGTGGGTAGGGTTAGCGCTTGGGTGGGATATGGGAAGTCCGATCTAGGACCGTCACTCCGATACCATGTAGAAAGGAAAGAATTCGTTGTATTATAGAGAGGCCCTAGGGTTCTCTTATATAGGAGAGAAACATGTTAGGTAAATTACAAGATGAAGATAAAAGAAATTGATAATATGAAAACAATAAGAAAGATAATTAATATGTCAACAATAATAGATTCTCCACAAATTCTTAAATCCTTGAAATATACATCAAGGTCCAAGAGATCATTGGGATATTCCACAGGATATTCTGAAACATTGCCCCCCATTGATTTTATTCCATTTTTATATATTGGCACTTTGACCTCTCTATACTTATAAATATGGGTGAAGTGTCAATGAAAAATAATTACTTTCATTTCCTTCTTATATGGTATCTAAGCAATGGTCCTCAACCAGCTCCCTCTTCACCTACCACAATCTCTCTACCAAAACTATAGTGTCACCTCATACCGAGGCCAGCACCAGATTCACCATGCTACAATATTGGCAACCAGCTGATGCACGTGGCACCCCAACAAACCCCATCCCACTGCACGATGATAGCCCCCTAGCATTGTTGCACTACTGCAGAGGTCCCTCCGTGGCATGCTACATTCATGCACATCTCCTGATGATGATGCAGGTCGATGCCTGTTGTGTCAGCCCCGATGCCTATATTCTCAATTGCAATGATTTTCATCGTGATTAGGAATGTTGAGATCTATGCTTGTGTTTGTAGGACTGCAATAGGAGACAGAATGCAAAGGCTCATCCAGAAACCTGAAGGATAGCATGAGTAACTCGTTCTATGGTCAAATCATCAAATAAAATGAGACCAACTATGCATAATGATCACAGTTCTTCCAGATGTCAGCCAGAGGATAGAGAAAGATACATATTTTCCTGAAGACAAAGCTGTGTCTGCATGTAAAGATCGACATGTATGCCACCTATGATAAAGACAAATGCATGGCCTATGTCTGGTTCTTAAGTGGCGCCATTCCTCAGATTGCCGATAAGGTGCTCCACTGTGACATTGCTTATGAGGTCTGGAATAATCTGAGGAACTCTCACGAGAAAAACGTGCGCCTTTCCAGACAAACCAAGAGATGATATATTTTTTTTGACACTCAAAAAAGGGGGGGACACTCATAGGTGTTCGCCCCATATTATTAAGAAAAGGGAAAGGAAATACTTACAGTGGGAAAGAAAATAAAAAGGAAAGATAGATGATATCAATAAAGATACCATCCGCCCCCCGAAAGACGCTACACGGATGACCAATCAATACAAAAGCGATTCGCTGCGATACAAATATTCTCCTTATAAAATCTCTGCCCAGCAAAAAGAGTTTTGTTTCTTCCCAGCCAAATACACCAGAGGCGCGCAATGGGAATAAGTCTTTCCTCCCTCGGTCGATTAGCAGCGATAGATAAGCTCTCCCAGAAAGCCTCAAAAGTGGTACGATTCAACCACTCCACGTCATCCCAAATGGGCCGCACGAGGTCGCAGTGAAGGAAAAGATGGCCGGCCGTCTCCACATCCGAACCGCATAGACCGCACAAGTGTGAGATGTTAGGGAAAATCAAGGCACATCGATCGCGAGTAAGCAATCTTCCACGTCTAAGAATCCACAGAAAGATACCAACCCTTTCCGGGAGCTTAAGACCCCACATGAGCTTGCAGTGTCTGAG
Source organism: Ottelia alismoides (assembly GCA_037367405.1). Classification (NCBI taxonomy): domain Eukaryota; kingdom Viridiplantae; phylum Streptophyta; class Magnoliopsida; order Alismatales; family Hydrocharitaceae; genus Ottelia; species Ottelia alismoides. Next base: position 228,915 of record JAZKJV010000580.1, read on the forward strand.
AAAGGACGCATCCGAAGACACGACGTTGGGGAGAATAGAGAAATGCGCCTTCCGCGAACTGAAGGTCCCCTCCTTCCAGGCGAAGTGATCACGGCCCCTGGAGGGCGTAGGGGCGTCCACAAGGAGAGCCATCAAAGCCGAGAAGTCAAGCAGCCGCTGATCGGAAAGATTGTCCACCAATAGAGGGCACCAGCACCCATCGGTCCAGCACGAAGCCACCGAAGCAAATTTATCACCGGCCAGCGCAAAAAGTCTCGGAAAAAGGTTCATGAAGATACCAATACCAGACCAATCCACCGACCAGAATCGGAACGAATTCCCATCGCCGAGAGCTGGCCTAAACAAGGATCGGTTGCTGTTGAACACAGAGAGGACGTCGCACCAAAAGGAGGGAAAAATTCCCTGGGAGCGCCCGCCAAAAAGAGATGATATATTTCAGATAAGAAAGCATCTTACTCCCAACTGCAGTTGATGAGGGACAAGTACAACTCTTTAAGGCATGTCTACACTTATAAGATGCAGACGGTGGCTCCTCGAGAAGTTACAATGCTCACTTACTCAAGAGGACGTGTATAATAGGCCCAATCACCTCAGTGTCTGCCATTTACAGATGCAAACAGATATCCATATATATATATATATATATATATATCCGTATCCAATCCGCCACTGTATCCGTTTTATATAGATTTTGACATATGTAACCGTATCCGTTTAAATATCACTTTGATAACCGTGAATATCTGTATCGGTATCCATTTTCACGTATAATATAGTTGAAGATTTATTTTTAACCATATATGACATAGTTGTAGACCTTCTTTCACGATATTTGGTATAATTAATATAACGTAAATACATTTAGTATATTTGCCCACTTCAATGGTCTAGAGGTAGTGCAATGTGCCTACTACCCAAAAGACCATGGTTTAAATCCCTCCTTATGGGGGTTGCATTGGGTAGCCAACAACCAGCGTAAAAATAATCAGATCTTTCAACATGGATTTGAGCAAAAATCCATGTAGCCGGTCCTACTTAAAGTGGGAGAAGAATTCTTTGTTTTTTACACCAACTTTAATGGTCTGGTGGTAGTGCAATCAATGTGCCTACCACCCACAAGACCAGGGCTCAAATCCCTCCTTGTGGAGGTTACATTAGGTAGCCGACAACTAGCGTAAAAATAGTTGGATTTTTCATCAAGAATTTGAGCAAGAATCTGTGTAGCCGACCCTACTTAAAGTGGGAAAAGGTTGCACCATTTTTAAGTACATTTAGTATATTTATATCGTGTATTGCATCCAATACATGTATGTTTAAGCTAATTGTAGAGTATTTCTAATATTAATAGTTTTACAACTGTATTTGCTTTTTAATAATATTGCAACATAGTTTCATATCGATCAATATTCATATCCACATCCATATCCGTATTTAAAAATAGATAAGAATACAATAACATATATATTTATATTTAGCGACCGTTTGCAACTATATCTGTATATGTATCCGATCATTTGCATCCCTACTCCCACAGCATGAGGCACCACAGTCCAAGCCAAAACCTTAGCTATATCATCTCTCTACAAAGAGTACGACTCATTTGGAGGAGATAATAGCAAAGCTCATGAAAGATCTAATGCGAGACCTATTGGCATCGCCTCAAATTTTAGTAAAATTCTATCGAATTTAGCCAAAATTTATGTTTCTCCGTATCAACAAATCGAAATGCTATCTTGTTTCTTATCCAAGATTTGGGTTAAAAGTCAACGAAATTTCAAAGAAATTACGTGATGATGCAACGAAACAACAAAAATAAGGGAATCTAGCCTTTACTTTCATCTGAATTTGTCCATTTTTTGGAAAGAAAATCGGGTGGCATCCCAATTTGGGACCCACCACCAAAAAGGTATATATATTAAAAATTATAACCTAGTATACAAGAGTATATAGAATCATAAGCTCCATGAAACAACAAGAGCCCTACAATGTTCAATTACATTCTCCGAGTAGAATCTTGCTCCCCAAAAAATTACATCATTTCTCGCGCACTATATAGCCCATATCAGCAACTTTTCATACATTTCCCTAATGATGTGTTGAGTTTATAGATATGAACAAACCTCCTTGGTTCCACAATCTAAGGTCTAAATCCAACCTAATTTAGTTAGATAATAATCAAGTTTGAGCCAAATATCACACTTTTGTTCTTTATTTTTTTGTTATAAATGTTTTATTCGGTTTTTTTTGGAATCGAAGAAGAGGAGAATCACGCATAGGTGCCTGCCCCATTAATTCATTAATATATCAAACAACAAAACTGCTTACAACAGCTAAGATTCAAGCAATTGCTTGTAATGGTATCTGACATTTTCACAATAAAAACGCATTCCCGAAAACAAATTCGCATTGCGAGCAAGCCAGATGGCCCAGGGAACAGCAACCGAAAGCAGAATCTCCCTCTTCTGTCTTTTGCGTGCACCATAAAGAGAGCTCCAAAAAGAATCAAAGTCAAAGGGACCAGCCAATCCAACCCTACATCATCCCAGATAGGCGCAATAATGCGGCAGCGAAAGAAAAGATGATCCAGCGTTTCAATTTCAGCTCCACAAAGCAGACAGCGGTCGGAGACACCCTCGAAAAGCTTAGAGCATCTATCACGAGTCATAATACGCTTCCTCCTAAAAACCACAGGAAGAAACCAATCCTCTCAGGCAATCCCATAGCCCAGAGAAAATCGCAATCACGAGTAACGATATCCGAGGAAGACGGAGGCAGACGACAAATAGCTCCATACGCCTTCCTAACCGAGAAGGGAGAACCCTTACAGCTCCAGTGATCCACCCCGTTGGATGGCCTCCCAAACCGACTAAGAAAATCCAGGAGACGAAGAAAGTCGTCCAAGCGCTGATCCGAAAAAGCAACCCTAAACGGCCGCATCCAGTTACCTTTATCCCAGCACCAGCAATCTGAATCTCCTGATCCGCGGCCAAGGCAAACATGCACGGGAAGCGACGACTGAGAAGCCCCTCACCAGTCCAGGCATTCATCCAGAAACCAAACAATTCACAGTTCCCCACAATAGGGCAAAACAATTCGCGGAAGCGAGGCATAACCTTCAAGATCCCCATCCAGAAAGCCGATTCTCTCTGGCCCTGACGCTGCACCAGTGGATTGGCAATGGAAACCCCGTATAAATTACGGATCAGGCTGCAACAAATTCCTTCATCCTCACCCAAATCCTTCCCACCCACTTCAGGATCAACGCCTCATTGAGTGCCTCCAGGCTCTTAATCCCAAGGCCCCCCCTTCTTCTTAGGTTGCACCACAGTCTCCCAATCCACCAAGTGAACCCTTTTTTTATCCTGCCCCGCCTTGCTCCATAAGAACCTATGCATCAGCCGCTCCTACCGCCTCACGATACCCTTGGGCATCAAACGAGAAGAGAAAAAATAAACTGGAATCGCCGAAAGAACCCCCTTAATAAGCATCAGTCTGCCACCGCGAGAAAGCAGAGCCACCTTCCAGCAAAAAGCTTCCTCTTCATCTTTTCAACAATTGACAACTAATCCGCCAGCCTTATCCTACCATCCGACAGAGGGATACCAAGATACTTAATGGGCAGGGAATCGCAAGCAGTACCAAGCTCCAAACTACACGTCGCAGCCAACTCATCAGTAATGCCAAAGGGAATAACCTTGGACTTGTCAAGGTTTAACCGAAGACCAGACATCTCGGCAAAAATCTCAAGAGTAATAGCGATGGCCACGGCCTCCTCCTTCCCACCCTCGACGAAGAGGATAGTATCATCCGCATACTGCAACAAAAGGATGGTTATCCCACCACCTGAAAAACCATTGACAATCCCGCTCCTTTGAGCACAACCAACCATGCAAGCAAGCACATCAGCAGCAATCACAAACAACAGAGGGGCCAATGGGCAACCCTCCCTGACACCCCTCTGAGGCTGGATAAAACCCCCTTCAGGCCGTCCATTGACCAGCACCGAGAACGAAGACATTGTGATGCATCGCTTCATCCAAGGAATCCAAACCTCCGGAAAACCTTTCTTAGACAAAGCCGCCCATAAAAACCGTCAATCCAACGAGTCGTATGCCTTGGCTCAACCTTACAAAGTAATGCTAGTTTGTTGCTACGCTTCCATTAACAAATGATCTCCGCAGCCAACACCAGACTATCGCCAATCTGACGTCCAGGAAGGAAAGACGATCGGACAGGCAAGACAATAAGGTCAAGAACCCGACTCAAGCGAGTAGCCAGGACCTTAGCCACGATAAGAAAGATACCGTTAGAAATAGCAATCGGCCTGAAGTCCTCAATCTGCTCAGGCGACCCAATCTTCGGAAGAAGGAAGATCAAAGCCTTATTCAACCTCTCGAACCCTGCGTTCCAATAACAGAACTCCTGAACGACCTCCACCACCTCATTGCCGAGCATATCCCAGAACTCCCTGTAGAAGGAAATAGGAAAACCGTCAGGGCCAGGTGCCCTATCACAATTAAGACTCCAAACCGCCGCCTCCACCTCCTCCCTCGTGACCAGAATGATCAAACTGCCAGCATGAGCATCAGATAGCCCCTGTGCCCCAGAGTCGTTCCACCGCTACGGCCTAGACGCATCCCTCCTAGAAAACTCAAGAAAGTGTTCAGCAATCGCATTTCTCATCTCCCTGCCCCCTTCAAATCTAACGCCATTGACCACCACAGATCTGAAGTATTAATCCGACGTCGACCGCTAGCAACACTGTGGAAGAAAGCCATGTTAGCATCACCCTCCTGTAACCAAGAGATCCTTGACCGCTGCCTTCATTCGGGGACCTGTTTCCTGTCCTCCTCCATCACCACCCACATAGCCAGATCCCGACTCTTCAATTCCTCAGCGATCAGCTGCTTATCATCCTCCAAAAAGTCAAGGGTACGAATCTCAAGCTCGACACCTGCTCTCCTGGCCCTCCTGACATCCCTAACCTCCCTCTTATACTGACACAGCCGCTGACGAAGCCCCGTGAGCTTATCAGAAAACCTCCTCGCCGCAGAGTCGATCACCGGCAAGGCCGTCCAGACAGAAGTAACCAGAGATCTGAAGGAATCTTCAAGCAGCCAGGCCTGCTCAAACCGGAAGAAACCCCTTGGGAGGGCCGAAGAACCCGAATCCCAAACCAAAGGAGTGTGATCAAAACGCAACCTGGGCCTAGAAGAAACGAACGAGCAGGGGAACAGGGCATCATCTAAGAAGAAACGAAAAAAAGATCAATTCTTGAATGGGAACCAGAGTTCCTCCAAGTGAACTTCGTATCAAAAGCATCAAGCACCTCCAGTTGCAACTCATCCATCAGCTCAGCAAACTCATCAGAACCTGGATCCTGCCCACCCCGCAAGCGCGGGCGATCGGAAGAGAGAAAGGTCACATTGAAATCACCGCCAAGAAGCCAGGCATAATCAGGGAACACATCACGAGCAGCCCGGATATCCGCCCACAACTCATCACGTGGCGTCTGTTGGCAAGGCCCATAGACACAGCTTAAGGCAAAGAAAGACCGCGTGGAAGCACATTTAAGCAAAATCGTAATCACGTGTGACCCTCTCACCTCCGCCCTACACGTAAAGGTCGCTTCCTTCCGCACAATGATGAGACCCCCAGACGCACCGCATGCATCCAGCATCCTGAAATCATTAAACCCATTCATACCGAAAGAACACCAGACAGCACTATCGCACGAACCCAATTTTGATTCTTGTAGCAAGATGACATCACACCCCCATTCTACAAACCTCGCCCCAAGGGCACGCCTCTTCTCCGGGTCACCTAGACCTCTTACATTCCACGTAAGAATCTTCATTGGGCACGAGCTTGATCACCAAAAATGCTCACAGCCCCTACAGTTGCCTCTATCATGACCTTCCGATCAGAAAAAGCAACCACTTCCCCGCTCGCAGACCTCTATTTCTTTCTCCTCCTGTATCTTTTGCTCACTCCTTTGTAAACGCTCGCATTTGTACCCAAAGAAGGCGCGGCGTGTTCGCCCAGAGAGAAATCTTCCACAGAGATTGCCACACCATTCATACCCCCCCCCCAAGCACGACGAAACACTAGAGGAAGGCTTAACCAGATATGAAAGAGATTAAGATAATACCGATGAAAGAACAGGTACGGGAACCTCAATCGGATCCGAGAATCCAGCCTAAACGCCATACGAAACTGTGTACCCCTTGGAGGCGCAGGACCCGACCCCATGCAAAAATCGAACGAAGTCCGAAAACCTTAAACGGATACCACCAGCCGGATCCGAACACATCAGCAGCAAACGGAAGGGAGCCTGCGCCAAAAAACCTTCTGGAAACAGGACATCGAACGGCCCCTTAAAGGCCACACCCGAGACCGCCTCTTTAGCTCCCCAAGCGATAACTGAGCGATATGAATTGATGGGTTTCGTGTCGAAGGCGCTTTTCAAGGGTGATGTGGGGTTGATCTCTCCGTGGCGAGCATTGGCGAGAGGGCTTCAGGCGCAAGAGGAGCGTGCCTTGCTGAGTGGGTCGGCTGGGGGAGTGTTGCAGATGACATGGCGGAGGGTTCGGGACTCGGATGTCGCGTTTGTGCCGGCTCAGGTGGAGCAAGTTGTGCTCAGGGGGCTGCCGATGAGGGCGAGGTCGAAGGACCGCATCTCCAGCTTGTTGCAGGGTGTTCTTGTGGTTGACTCTGTCGAGTCCGCGGGCCGAGACCCGGGGCAACCTGTGGACGTCCTACTTCGGGTGAGGCCGGTTGGCGAGGACAGGATGGGCTGGTGGGAGGTGGTGCTAGACGGCAGGAAGGTCTTCATTGAGTTGGTGACCGCTGATGTCTGGGCGGCTTTGCAGGGGGCCGGGGTGCGTAGGGGGGGCATCTCGGTGGTAGAGTCTGGGTCGGGGGCTAGCGGTGGTGAGGCAGCTCGCCTTTGTGCCGCGCAGGTCCCGGATGTGGGGGCGTTGCCCGTGGAGGGGGGATTTCTTGTGAGCGGGGCCGGCCCTCCGACGGGCTTCTTCCTACTAAGTCGGTGGTTCGCTTTGGTTCCTTTTCTGAGGTGGGGATTCCGAGGTCGGGTTCTCTATTGTGGGGCCCTGTGGGTGAAGTGGTTGGGGGTTGTGGTGTGGGGGAGGTGGCAGTTGTGTCCCTGGGGTTGGAGGGGGTGGTTGGAGGTTCGCCAGAACCGAGGGGGGTTTTGGCTGTCGGGGTGCCGCTTGTGGGTGAGCAGTTGGGGGAGGGGTCGGTCCTGCTGGCCGAGGCGATGGCGGCAGGTGGGTCGGTGGTGGAGGGGGAGTCGTTGGCTCGTGCGGGCGTCGCTGCCGGCCTGGGGAGCGTGGTGGGGGCTCCTCTGTCGCCTCTAGGGGCCGGTGTTGAGGTTGGTGGAGAGGGCTCTGACCGTCGGTTTGGTTTGGCATATGAGAGGGCGAGGGGCGGAAGGAGAAGGGTGGGGAGGTTGGCAAGGGCGTCGTTGCGGGCGGCGTTGGCGGCGGGTGTTGCAGGTGAGGCTGCTAGCGCGGGGGGCGGCAATCCCATTAAGGTGAGAAACCGCTTTGCTGCTCTGGATCGGGGAATGGCGCGACGTTTGGGGGTTATTCCTCCATCGAAGATGGTTGATCGGTTGCCTAAATGAAGCTGCTGTCTCTTAATGTGAGGGGCTTGGGCCGGCCCGACAAGAGGCTCGGGGTGCATAATTTGCTGAGAGAGGCTGGGGCAGATATCTTTATTCTTCAGGAGACAAAGCTGCAGTCGTTGGATGATCAGCAACGAAGGGAGGTGAGCAGGGGTGACATCTTTCAGGTGCCGGTGAAGGAGGCCGTGGGTGCTTCCGGGGGGCTTCTTACTGGCTGGCGGTCCGATTCTTTTGACCTGTTGGGGACTTTCGCCTCCCGTTTTGCTTTGTCGGTGAGGCTTCGTCGTAGAGCGGATGGTCTTTGCCTGTTCATCACTAACGTCTACGGCACGTGCCGTCAGGAGGATGGCAGATTGGTTGCTGACTTGGACGATATAGCGCCTGAGGTGGGGGATGGAGCCTGGATTATTGGTGGGGATCTGAACGTCACCTTGTTCCTGGAGGACAGGCCGGGGGGTGGCGGGGGCTTGGATGCTGGATCTGCGGAGTTGAGGCAGGTGGTCCGTTCTTTGGCTTTGTCTGTGGTAGACGCAGCAGGTTGCAGGTTCACGTGGAGGAATGCGAGATCCAGGCTCGACAGGTTCCTGGTGTCAGTTGAGGCGGGGGAGCTTTTCCCTTTGGCGAGGGCTTGGGCTCTTCCGAGGACGTTGTCTGATCATACCCTGGTTCTTTGGTTTTCTGGCGAGGAGCGTGTGGCTCGGTTCTCTTTCCGTTTTGAGAAGAAGTGGATGTTGGTGGAGGGCTTTCGGGATCTAGTTTCCGAGCATTGGCGGGCGTTCTCCGTCTCCGGTTCGGCGGTGTCGCGTTTTGCGGCTAAGCTGGGTGCACTTAGGAGGGTGTTGTTGTCGTATGGGAAGGAGGTCGCCAGTAGGAGGAGGGCCAGCAGGGCTGAGGCGATGGCGGGGATTAGCAGGCTGGATGGGCAGGATGATGACCGGGGTTTGACTCCGGAGGAGGTGGAGGAGAGGGTTGCATGGTTAGAGGTGGTCTACCAGGAGGACAGGAAAGAAGAAGTCCATTGGAGGCAGCGATGGCGGCAGAAGTGGTTGAGGGAGGGTGATGCTAACACTCGCTTCTTCCATTCGGTTGCATCGGGAAGGAGGAGAAGGAGCTTCTTGCATGAGGTGGAGGTGGGGGGCCGAAGGGTTTCGAGGGAAAGGAACATTGGTGTTGCCTTGCGGGAGCATTTTATAGGGGCCTCGAGGAGGGTAAGGGCCGGGGGATGGTTGGGGGTGGACCGGGCAGGGGTCGAGTCGTTGACCGGTCAGCAGGCGGGTTTGTTGGTGGCCGAATTTTCGGAGGCGGAGGTTCGCCGAGCGGTCTGGGATTTGAATGCGGATGGGGCTCCTGGCCCGGATGGTTTCTCTATTTGTTTTTACAGGGAGTTCTGGGAGCTGTTGAAGGGAGAAATTATGAGGGTTCTGAATGAGTTCAGGGATGGCAACTGCGGCTTTGAGAAGGTCAACAGGGCCTTGATTTTTCTATTGCCTAAGAAAGAGACCCCAGTGGGTGTTGGAGACTATCGGCCTATATCGATCTCTAACGGCATCTATCTCATTGTGGCCAAGGTCTTGGCGAGTAGGTTTAGAGCGGTTCTCTCAAGCGTGGTTCTTCCTTTACAATCCGCATTCATTCCTGGACGTTGTATGGCAGATGGTATTGTGACTGCGTCGGAGGTCTGTCGTGAATGGAAGAGATCTAGGAAGAAAGGTGCGATTTGGAAGATCGACTATGCGAAGGCCTATGATTGTGTCAGCTGGAAGTTCCTGTGGATGTCGCTTGAGAAGAAGGGATTCCCACCTCTTTGGGTGGACTGGGTTAAGAGGTGTGTCACTACGTGCTCTTGCTCGGTGCTGGTCAATGGGAGTCAGGAGGGAGGTTGGTTCCAACCGCAGAGGAGGGTGCGCCAGGGATGCCCTCTTGCTCCCCTTCTGTTTGTTTTGGTTGCGGATTGTCTTGCGGTTTTATTTCGGCGGGTAGTTGAGGAAGGTTGGTGTGAGGGGTTCACGTTGGGGGACATCTCCGTCCCAGTTTTGCAATATGCGGACGACACGCTGATTTTTTTGGGGGGACGGAGGCACAGAACCACAATGCTGCTGTCCTGGTGGACGTGTTTGGATGTCTTTCTGGCTTGCAGATCAACAGGCAGAAGTCTGTACTGGTAACTCTTGGGATGCAGGAGGACGAGAGGATCCGGTTAGCTGAGTGGGTGTGCTGCCCCCTAGGTACATTACCCATCTCCTACTTGGGTTTGCCTTTGGTCGACGGCAGACTGAGAAGTCCGATTGGGATTGTGTTCTTCGGAGGTTGGAGGAGCGGCTGGAGGGGTGGAAGGTTGTCACTTTGTCCAAGGGCGGGAAGCTTACCCTACTCAAACATGTTCTTTCTGCAATTCCGATTTTCTTCTTCTCTACCCGCTTGATGCCTGTTGGGGTTAGAAAGAAGGTGGAGGCTTTGATGAGATCTTTCTTCTGGTCTAGTGGAAAGCAGGATAAGAAGGGGCGATGGCTTGGAGGGATCTTACACTACCCGTTTCCGAGAGTGGGTTGGGGGTCAGGGATGTGGAATGTATGAATAGGGTCTTGCTTGCGAAGTGGGTCGTGCGCATCTGAGGCCCATCGGACTTGCTGGTGGTGCGGCTGCTGAGGAAGATATATGGGGTCTCGGGCGAGTTGGTGGCGGCGAGGCGGCGTCATGAGTCTTCGCTGTGGAGTGGGGTCCGAGCGGTCCTGCCAGCTATGAGGCCTTTTCTTCGCCCACGGCTGGGAGATGGGCTTCTCTTCAGATTTTGGCATGATGATTGTACGGGAGAGGGGCCCTTGGCGCTCTGTTTCCCTAGATTGGTGGCGTTGGTTGTGGACAAGGAGGCGCGGGTGGCGGAGGTGGTGGACTCTGGTACTTGGGCTCCGAGGTTCACTGCGGTTCTGTCTGAGCAGAGGATGCAGGATTTTTTGCAGTTGCTTACGGAGATTCCCTCTGCCGGGGAGTTGTCGGGGGAGCCGGACTGTTTTGAGTGGGTGGAGGGTAAGTTCTCAGTTTAGAAGGCATACCGGAGGTTGTGTGGTGGAGGGCTGGAGCATGATGAGGACCTATGTGTGGATCTGAAGATTATTTGGGCGGCAAAGATTCCTACCAAGGTTAAGGTGTTCCTCTGGTGTCTGCGGCGGGGTCGTCTGTGTGACAAGGTCAGAAGGGGAAGATTGTTGGGCGCGACGGACGTTCATTGTGACAGATGCACTGATGGTGTGGAGGACGCGAATCACATCTTCTTTGGTTGCAGGTTGTCGGTGGACGTGTGGGAGTCCTTAGGGTTGCCATGGGTTCAGTCTTCCTGTGCAGATCTTTTTTGGGGATCTATTCGAGCGGTGGGAGCTGGCTCCACCGGTGATGTTTCCAGAGTTTTTGCGGTACTTTGGGCTATATGGCTTGGTAGAAATGATGTAATTTTCAAGGGGCGGCGTTTTTACTATGAAAATGTGGTGGCGTAGTGTAACGCTTTGTACAACTTCTGGGTATCCGGATGATGTAACTTTTTGCATATCAATGAAATTTGCGGTGTGGTGACTCCCATCTTGGGAGTGCTCCCCCTTGTTTTTATTCAAAAAAAATGAATTGATAGGAAGTAAATCCACACCATCACTGCATTTCGCGGAAATCAAGGCGTCGCCCACCCCCACAGAAACCGACGAAACAGGATCTCCAGTAAAAACATCGCCACGAACCTCCCTCAACGGCGGTGGTTATAGTTGAAGGCACCGGACCTCAATAGGAAAAACCTTGCCACCAGAGTGCAACACCAAAAGCGAGGGTGGGGATCTACTTCTTCGATTGAATCGGTCATCACGACTGTGATTTGAGGGTCTGAACCCGGATCAAGGCCTTAAATGTCAGTTTCGGTCACCATTTCGGTATCGACCAAAACAGAATTTCGATGGAATTTCGGTGGAATTTCAACCGAAATTTCAGTCATTTCGATCATTTTTTGTACTAGAACCCCCATATTTCGGTCATTTCGGTAGAATTTCGATTTCGACTGGATATCGATATTCGACAGAAATTCGACCAAATTTCGCTGAAATTTGAGGCCATGACCCGGATGACTGCCATCGGACAAAATTTTCTTAACACATCCGAAATCCACGAGCACGTGCCCAATTACATCAAGCCTCTGAAATAGAAACGGGACACCTCGGAGCTGCAACACCCAAGAGATGAGCATCTTCTCTCCCCCCTCAGAAAAACTCGGCTCCCTCCAACTAATTTCACTTCTTCCCCTTGGGTGCAACAACTGCTCCGCCTGCATCTGCGAGAGACCATGAACACAGCATTTGGGGATACCAATCATACAGACATCCCTGACAAACTCCTCTCCAAACTACTCCTCTCCAAACTGGAGAAGCAATCCTGCCCAAACCGATCTCAGCGACAAGGTTTCCTTATCCCACTGTCCCACCAACCAATTGACACCTTTCGCGCCTGCAATCACAGCATTTACGCCCGAGGCCACACCCTTAACCACCGAGGCGAAGGACCGCCTCGACGCCTGCAAGCCATCGCGTCGGGCTCCCAGCTGAAAATCCTTCACGTTTGCCTCTGGAAAGGTGCAATCAACTCGGCGATGGCCAACACAACCGCACCGAAACACCAAGGCGGCTTCAAGCCCTCCGGCGCCAGATGACCCGGAACCCCACACCCGTAGCACCTCCTCCCACGCTTGCGATGCGTGACGCTCTCCCACCCCCCCTTCATCCTTCGAGACCACAAGACCACATCGCATCGCATCCCCTTCGGTTGTTATCGCATGCATTACCGCATTCTTGTCGAAGAGGTGAATATCAGGGCTTTTGCTACCATATTAAAATCCACTTCAGACTTTGAGGAGCATGTTGCTGGTAGTTAGCATCATATGTGGTGATGAGGACGATAACTCTACTTCAAAACATATATTTACACATCTGTTTTACAAACAATTATGCTTTCTATATAATTTATTCATTAAGAACATTGAAGCCTTAACTTTTTTGAAAAGACCAAGGTTAAAGTTCCATGATTTCTAACAATTTTAGCGTGACTTCAACAAAATTCTTAGAAAGTTCTTTTTGGACTCCAACGAAATGAAACTAAAATCCGAAAATTATAGGTAAGCAAATGTAAGGCCTTGCCTAATTGTTAGGGGAAAGTTTCATTGCATTTACTATGACATGATAGGCAACACTATGGAGACATCATGGATAAAGCACAGAGCGTAGCATAGTACATGTGTGGTTATTATTGATAGAGGTGGATGGCACGACTAGACGTTTTACTCAGACACATGCCACCTTCTCTGATGCAATGCCTGAGATTACTGCATCGGCCACCACTTTTACCTATACTACATGCTCGTTTGTTAATGTTCTGTTAAGTCAGATTGGTTAATAGATTTTGGCACATCAAAGCCATCTTCGTGGCAACATTAGATATTTTGCTAATGTTAGGGATGTTCCTATATGCAGACTAGTCAAGTAGTAGATAATTGTCTCTAACCTATAATAGATAAGTGGAGATCATTGTGACTCCATGCCTTAGTCTTATTTATGTTCTACTTGTTTAGATTTTTCAATTTAGTCCATTTTATCTTCGCCAGATATGCAAGGATATGAATTGCATAGCTACTTTAATGGTATATCTTTGTTGTTTAAAGGCATTATAATAGGAGAGATGATTGAACAAGCTATGAAGGACGGGTCTAACATCTCCTTTAGTCACATCTTGTAGCTTATGCTACTGTTTACACATATTCTGCATTAATTGTTGCCCTTTTGTCACTAGCATCTTTGTTACCAACCTTTAAGTAAACTATAACTGGTTCATTTATTGTCTCCCATACTACCTTAGAGTGAGAGGTATGTCAGCTATGAAAACGCCATCAAAGTTCATTCCCCTCCTAGATAGTCGAGGGTTCTCTATACTTTTTATCTTATCAATACGAATGTCTATGATTCCTTCTACTGTCAATTATGTTATATATACTATCTTTTAGTGGAAGATTTTTCAAATATTTCTTATGTTTTTCTATTGAAATGTGAGCGTTTATTCTACTATTGTTAATTTTTTAAAGAGATAAAGATGTAAATAGCGCCGCTATCAAAATAGTTCAATTTGGGATGTTGAGTCAGCTTAGAAAGGGCAATGATGGCCCAAAAAGTGTTGGAATGAGACCATCCAAAGGGATCTTAGTTTTTAGGATCTAAGTCTAAGAATGACCCAAGATAGATCTGAATGGAGGCAAAGAATCCATGTAGCCAACCCTATTTAATGTTGGAAAAGGCTTTTTTATTGTTGATGATGATGGTCATATATGTGTAGATTGTGCTATGAGAATAATATTCATGTCATATATCATTTATTTATTTCAAGGCATTGAATGATCACATCCATTTATTTAGAATGATAAAATCTAAAGAAATTAATATTAGTAATCATTGTAAGATCTTACTATTATGTGATTGATGAAAGACAAAATACATATCTGCCTAAAAAATAGTAATATGTATTTGATAAAATAATATTTAAATGAATTAAAATCACTATTTTAAAAATTAAATCAATAAGATTCCCATGATCAAGTTTTTTAAATATACAAAACTTAGAAAATATATAATAATATTTTTTATGATATTTAATATTTGCAAGATTAGATTTAAAAAATATTAATTGATAGAGATGAAATGGATAAAACTATTTTTTCGATAACCATGCTAATTTGAATAGATGGCATCTTATAGTAAATATAGAAAAATATTATTAGACAAAGAGATGGAAATGAGATAGAGGGAGGGAGGAGTGAGTGAGCTTTCGACATGCGGAGAGAGGAGAGATGAAGGGTGGAGAGAGAGAAGAGGAGAAAACATTTGGAGAGAGATGGAGGGGGGCATGTGGTAGTTTGAGGGAAGATGAGAGACTGCATAGAGAGGGAGAGATGGATTGAGCGCCGAGGGGAGGGCTGACACGTGGAAGCGGTAGGGAGAGCGTGGGTAGAAACTTCATTTTAGTAAATAGTTTAGATTACAAGTGCAACTATAATGACCAAGATTAGATTAGAAGGGAAAAACACCTACTAGAAGTTCATCACTGGAAAATAGCCCACATGTAAAATAAGAACACATCAACTTCAAAGGTGAAAAATTAAAATTGATTTATGCAAAACATATAGTTAAATAGAAGAATACATAAATGCAGATCTGATCGGATTTAACAAGTGGAAAAAAAACATAACCAGTAATGCCATTTGTAATGTGAGTCTTTCATCATCTGCCTTGGGCCAAACAGACATCTCTTCATAAGAATGAGAATACCCGGATATAGTACCAGCATGCAATGTTGAGTGAATGGTCGGAGAAAGTGCGCTAGGAGTATTAGTTTCTTCTAGAACGCATATGTCGATATCATTTGAAATGGCTGGTTCCACTGTGGGTGGACTACTCTGGATCACTTCAGATACAGAATGAATATGCTCGCCAAAAGTTGAAAGCAGTGAATTCTTCACTTCAACATTGGGGTTTGCACTCCGTAGAATATTCTTGAACCCAATATAGCTTGGGACAGAACTATTTCCAGTAAGAGGAACTGACGAAGATTCTGCACTAGGCGCATCCAAGCTCATTTGATGAGGATAATTTACATTCAGAGGAGATGCATCTAAATCTATAACAGATAATGGAGAGAAAGAATTGTCTGTTCCTTTCTCTGTCGCAACTGACCATACTTTGCTTTTAATAAATAAATTATGAGCCCTTTTATCCTCTGAGAAAATAGGTTCTTCCATGGTACACGATAAGCAAGGCCAGGAATTGGCAGTCTCAGGCAAAGTGCCATTACATGTCCCGTCACAGGAATCTCTCATTGCTAAACGGCCCATCCCAGTGTCAATATTAGTACCAGAATTCCTATCATTTGAGGCAAAAAGGTTTTCTCCAAATGCTGTAAGGTTTCGGACCCCAACTTCATTGAAATTATCTTGCATACCAAAAAGATAAACATGGTCCGACAAAGAACCCAAAGAGCCTGTAAAATAAAAGAAATGTAAATTATGGGTCTTCAAGTTTGAATGAGAAGCATATATTACCAAGATTGTCCATTTATGATGCAGCTAAGATTAATAATTTACAGCTCGGGACTAATTCAAAAGAAAGACTCACCACTTGTTAGTCCCTGACTGAAATTTCCATCTTCTATTCGATAATTGCCATCATTTCTACCAATTCCACAAGGTTTACCATCATATTTAAATGTCGCAGTAACAGGCTTCTGGTCAGAACCTGTTTCAAGTGGAGTAGCCGTAGCAACTACAGGAAAATGATTTATTCCATTTTCTAATGTTGACTGACCAAAATATTCAGATAGATCACATGGTTCATCTTTAAAAATACTTTCTTCTGACATGTTATAACGGCCATTGTAAAATGTTTCTGAAGAATTGGGTTGATTACAACTGTCATCAGTTTCATCAAATGAGAGAGCCCCTAAACCAGTTCCATGCCTATCAATTGACATCTGCAAATATTCTGACGAACGCCACTGCAATCCATGTTCCCCAGATTCAGATAACACTGCAAATAATATATTTAAGGGAAATACAAAACTTAAATCCATTGGGTAGTACGGAGAAACCACAAGAAATACAGCTAACCAAATTTACCTTGTCCTATCTGGATATTAGAAACTTTATCAGCATCAGTATTATCAGAAATCCGACTGATTTCAGTTGTTTCAGGTTGTTTCTGCATAGAGTTTTATCTTATTAGTATCCACAAATAAAGAGAGGAGTTAATAACTCTAATGGAAATAAATTTGCAAGGACTTCCATCGCAACCGTGTCTCGATGGATGATAGAAGATATACATGAGGCACATAACATCTCACTACTCCAGAACTCGTGGTGAGATAGAGGATAAAATACAGCACCATTACCATAAACCTTTCTGTCAATTGGCTATATACATTTGCCAGTCCTGCATCCAGAGATGTCACCGTTTTTCTCTTTTTAACTGCCTCTAAAACAACTATAGTATTTGCAGAGATATATATATGTTTTCTGTACAGTGAATGGTCTGCATTTGACCTCTTGAACCCTGCCTTTCAATCAGATCCGAGAGCTTCTTAAACCATGCCCTTGGACTTTGCTTAAGGCCATATATTGCTTTATGGAGTCTACAAACCTGCTGACACTCCCCCTCAGCAACAAAGCCCGGAGGTTGCTGCATGTAGACTTCCTCCTGTAGATCTCCATACAAAAACGCATTATTAACGTCTAGCTGATACAAAGACCAATCGTGTACCGCAGCAACTGAAAGGACACGTAGGGTTGAGTGACGAGCAACAAGAGAGAACGTGCCCAATAATCCACGTCGTAAGTCTGAGTAAATCCTTGTGCCACCAATCGTACCTTGTATCGATCAAGGCTCCCATCTGCATGATGTTAAACAATAAACACCCATTTGCAACTGACAATAGATGCTCCATTAGGAGCTGATACCAAGCTCCAAGTATCATGTGACTACAGTGCAGCCATTTCTTCTTCCATAGCTACGTGCCAGTGTTAGAAAATAGAAATGCGGAAGCGTATCAGAATAAAATAATAAGAACTTGGAAGAACACGGGATTTAACGTGGAATCTTACCCTCTAAGGAGCGGGATGAAACCACGGGAGAACCTCAAAGAGCTGATGTATGCATTGATTTTTCTCATTGGATACAGGGGGTCTAGGGCTTCTTATATAGCCTCCACAAACTCTCCAAGTCCCACCAATGTTAGATGTAGGACTAAACATTGGATGGGGTAAATGGATCCTGGAGAAATCCATTTACCCATCTACATATGAGTGACGCGTAACACAATATACTCCAACACTCCCCCCTCAAGCTGGAGCATGCAATGCTCAGCTTGGACAAACATAAAGAAATCTCAAGCTCACGCAACAGGGCACTACGGACAATACTAACTCAACGCGCACAACTGTCGACTGTTGTCGAGGACGTTGCTTCTCATGCCGTGCAGGTGAGGAGGAACACTGGGCTCGAGTGTGAGTCAAACTGGGTGCGCTCTGAACTGCGTCTGTCAGAGCCACTGAAAATGGATGAGCCTCCACCTGGAGAACTCTGGCTCGCCACAATAATGTGGACAACTACTCAATCTCTGAAAGGACCGAATTGAAAAGCTGTGGAAAACATCCTCGCCGGAGTCCACAGTCGCTGGAGAATGGAGTCTGAAAAGTCTCCTCGTCGGAGAACTGGATCTCTCCCATTCTGACTCAGAGAATGGGATCTCTACCCTGGAGTCCTTATGAAACCACATGAAAACCTTACCCCACATGGTATAGGGAGTGTTATCTCTAAGCTGGAGTCCCTATGGAACACATGAAAACTCTGAGACCAAAAACAAAAGATGGGGATCACATACAATGATGGCAAACATGTGCACATCTGACTGAAGACTGCATACATGTGCGTTTCGAACAAAAAACTCGGAATCTGATCGTCGAGTCTAAAAAATCGTAGAGTGTGAACATATGGTTGGTCTGGAATCAGACATCTGAATATGGAACAGACCTGTGACTCTACACAATACTCCCACTTTCTCTCATACTTGTCGGAAAACAATGACATCGACAAAGTTGGGAGAAGAGACTAAAATGGGGAGAAAACATGAATAAGCCGATCTCAATTTTTTTTCAATTTTTCTTCTCATTTTTTTGAAACATTTTTTAAGTCGTTTCATTCATTTTTTTACGGCTTTTCTTTCCCTTTTTTGCATTTTTTTCCCGTGTACGGTTTTTTTTGTACGCATTTTAAAAAAATCTTGGTCCACTTGGACCCTTGAAACACATATCAAATAGAGCTTACAAAACGGTGAGCCTTCTCTCTTCTTCTTATGCTTCTTCTTTTTTTAACTAGGCCCATCTCCCCTCCCCCCCCCCCCCCGTTTTTTTTAATTGCAGCAGATGCCTTTTTTTTCTTTCGACCCCCTAGGTCTTTACAAGGGAATTTTAAAAAAAAGCAGCCCACGAGGCTTTATTTAGGGTTCTAATGGAAACCCTTCTCTTTAAGGAACATTGTTGCCCTGATGGGGCTTACTTCTTGTTCGGACGCTGCCTGGACAGGGAGATAGGTGCAGCTAGGGATCCGCCTGGAGGAGCCCGCGATGGCAAGTGTGGAGTGATGTTTGCACGTCGCCTGCGCTTGGAGGCGGAGCTTGTGGAAGTAGCGCATGCCAACCTTGCCGAAGTAGCCCGGGTGGTACTTGTCGAAGAGGATCCAGTGGTGGTGCATCCCACCGATATTTCTGCGATTGTCAGGTGCTTGTGGTGCTTCCCGATGCGGTAGTGCCCGATGCTGACATGCCCGCGCTTCTTCCGATGCTTCTTGAGTCGGGTCATCATCGGTGGCGAAAGAGGGAGTATGATATGGGGTTCCGTCGCCGCCACTTGAAATCGGGGTTAGCGACCAGGAGAAGATGGTGCTACCTTTGCACCGCGTGGAGTGCGATACGGAGGGCTGATGGTGCTCTCCAAATATTGCCGTCGATGATGTTGCACAGGGAGAGGAAGGTTCCACGCAAGATATGTGCGGACTGGAGCGAGAGATGGAGATGCTTTGGATCCGGATGTGTTGCCGCAGTCGATGAGGAAGAAGCGCGCCTGCGAAGCACCTCTGTTCTTGGAGTCAGCGACTGGAGCCTTAGGGCATCCTGCAGGAGAAGCCATGGGATTAGAGCTCGTGGCTGGAGGCTCATGCCGCTTGCAGGAGAAGCTGCCTGATATCTTCCAGAAATTGAACAGAACTTGCGGCATGGGAGGAGGTGACGGTAGAGATCTTCCGAAAATTGGGGTTTCAATCGAAACATTAGAACTTGGACAGAACTTGAACAATAATAATAATCATCTTCAAGAATCGAATCTCAAATAAAAAATGAAGAACTTAAAAATTCTCGAGAATCGAACCCACTCTGATACCATGTTAGAAAATAGAAATACGGAAGCGTATCGGAATAAAATAATAAAAACTTGGAAGAACACTGGATTTAATGTGGAACCCTACTCCCTAAGGAGTGGGATGAAACCACGAGAGACCGCCTTAAAGGGCTTATGTATGCATTGCTTTTTCTCACTGGATATAGGGAGTCTGGGGCTTCTTATATCAGACCCTCCAAGTCCCACCACTGGTAGATGTGGGAGTAAACACAGGATGGGGTAAATGGATCATGGAGAGATCCATTTACCTATCTACATATGAGTGACGCATAACATAATATACTCCAACAGCCAACGACTATCCTTCAAGGCTTCCTGATAATTCCGTGAAATTTCCACGGCAGATAAAGCAACAGCAAATCTGGAAGTCCCCTGTTAGACGATCAAAGGAGACCTGTGAAGCAAGAGGATATGAAGTGCAGGATGTTCTCTTCCTCAGTAAAATATGTGAGAACTGATAATGCTGTGGAATTTTGCGCCCATGCTCTATCACGTTTCTTTTCATCTCGTGGTATTATTCATCAAACAACTTGTGCTTACACGTCTCGACAAAATAGTGTTGCTGAGAGAAAGCATCACCATTTGCTTGATGTCACTTGAACTCTTCTCATTCAGAGTCATGTCCCACATTCGTTTTGGGGTGATGTTGTTCTTACGGCATGTTATCTGGTGAATCGCATGCCCTCATCTGTTCTGGTTGAGAAAATTCCTTTCTCCATGGCATTCCCGGAGGAGTTTTTCTCACTTACTCGTGTTTTTGGTTGTGTGGCATACTTCCACCAGTTGTCTCCAGGTCTTGACAAGCTCTCTCCTAGAGTTGTCAAATGTATTTTTGTTGTGTACTTTAGGACTCAGAAGGGATACCGTTGTATGATCCATTGCGCAGGAAATATTATATTAGCGCTGATATCACATTTTTTGAGTCTATGATGTATTTTTCCCCTATAGGTAACAGGTTGGTTTCATCAGCCTAGAGTTGCAAAATTCCAAAGCATTATCAGTTCTCACATATTTTACTGAGGAAGAGAAAACATTTTGAACTTCATTAATAAAGGTTTTGATCACATCCCCTGCTTCAGATTTATTTTTCAATAAAAAGACCCATGACAAACGAGAAAAGTCATCAACAGCAACAAGATAGAACATGTGTCCCTGTTGATCAGGAACACGACTCGGACCCCAAATATCAATATGAAATAACTCAAAAAGTGAGCTACTGCTCTGACGCTAATGACTAGGAAAAGCAGAACGATGATGCTTTCCCAACTGACACGCCTCGCACCAAGGTTGCAAAAGTCGGTAGTCGGTACTCGGTCGCTCGAGTCACTGACTAAGGATTAATCGGCAGGCAGTCGATTAATCGGATTTAGTCGGGCTTTAATCGGTTCAGATTTTTTTAATATATAAATCATTTTATACATATATTATTATATATTTACATAGATTTATATAGACATTTATATATGTTTTTACTATCATAATGAATCAAAAGAAGTAATTGAATTTAAATAAAACATTAAACGTATTAGAATAAGTTTGCTTTTAAAAAAAGTAAAAAATATGGTTTCTCCAAGCAAAAATTAGTTGGCTAGTGGACCTAGTCGGAATTAGTCGGTACTCAGTCGGCCACTCCACTGACTAGACTAGTCGGACCTACTAGTCGGGCTAGTCGGGTGACTTTTACAACATTTCGCACTGGAAGGATGAACCCAGTGAAATCTACAGCAAAATATGACACATCTTCTGGAGAGGGAGGTGACCAAAATGCAGGTGCCGAGTGAAGGGAGAGACTGGTCCTGTTGAATGAGAGGAGAGGCCTGCATAGGGAGGAGTTCGGACCATACGATAAAGACCACCCTACTCACGATCACATCCAATCACGCTGCCCGCAAGAATGTCCTGAAAAACAAGTGACGATGGGTCAAAAATAGCTCGGTAATGTAAATGCTTTGTATTCTGACTAATAGATAACAAATTCATAGAGAAATCAGGAGCATGTAACACATTCTGCGGACGCATCGAAGGCGTCAAACTGATCTCCCCAGGTCATGAGATCAAGGAATGAGTCCCATCGGCTATCACAACAGTTCTCCCTGGAGGAACCTGTCTATATGTTGCAAGTTGATCTCTGTCTCCACATAAATGATGTGTCATTCGAGCAATGCTAGCAAATTTGCATATAAGTGTACATCTACGCATGCAGTTACAATGTGATAATCAGGTTGCCTTATTCATTACAAACAATCCTGCATTCCATGAAAGAACGAAGCATATTGAGGTAGACTGCCATTATACCAGAGAAGAAGGCCCTAAATGTTAGTTTCAGTCACCATTTTGGTGATCGACCGAAAAGAAATTTCGGTGGAATTTCGATCGAAATTCGACTGAAATTTCGGTCATTTCGGTCATTTTTTGTACTAGAGCCGTCATATTTCGGCCATTTCGGTCGAATTTCAATTTCGGCAGGATATCGATATTCGACAGAAATTCAATCGAATTTCGCTGAAATTTGAGGCCATGCTAGAGATATGAATCATGATTCATAAGGGCTTGATTTCTACCTTTCATGTCAGTTCAGGAGAGCAAATGACAGATATCTTTACCAAGGCTTTGCTCAGAGGGCCATTTCAGAAGTGTTCTTCCAAGCTGAGCATGATTGACATCTATGCTCTATCTTGAGGGGGAGTGTAGAGATATATCTATGTTCTCTGTACCTTTTCTTTATTTTATTTCTTTATATCTATCTTATGTAGTTTACCCATAGGTCTCTCCTCTATATAAGAGAGCCTAGGATTCCGAATATTAATTCTCTCTAAAATCTTATTTTATAAATTTCTTGGGTGTGCTCTGCCATGGGGCCACACTCCGTGTTCCTTCAAATAAAATCTAATAAAACAATGATGGTGCAAAACAAAACTTGTACTAATTACGTGTATTCACTCCTGTCCTGTCCATGTCTTAGAAAAAAATACTATACTTCATTCATTATGGAGCATTGTGCCTCTTTATACAGAAAAGGCAAAGGGAAATTGTAACCATGACTACATACTATATCAAATAAAAAACAACACAGAAATAAGTTATGATGCATTAAGAAAGCTTCTATAACAATTCCCCTCGTGTTGGAGCATAACTATCTATCACTCTCAGCTTGGAGACACCGAATAAAATGTTGATCTGGGTAAAAACCTTGGTGAACAGCAGGATCCCGAGATGCAGCTTTCTAAATAATAGTTCTATAATGGTAATCAACTTCAACATGTTTCTTACTCTCGATGAAAATTTTAAAGGAATAAGGATGTTTCACCAATAAGGTGATCGCTAGAAAAACTTCATTTATTCACGGGACTACAAGTCTACAAGTGCAATGCTAACAGCCAGATAATAAAGATCAGGAGACGGCCTGAAACTTAGCATGCTTTATTACATTCTAAATATAATCTATCCAGCTGGAACAACTTCATGTTCCTGGCTAACCAAAGATCTCACATCACGGCCACAACCCCGGTTCTATCCCTCTCAGAGCCACGCCAATCCGAACTAAGAAAGTCCCAGAACTTGTGGAGCAGTCATGACGCTTTGGGGTGGCCAAAGCGAAAGATAAGGACGAGCGGCAGCTCGAGACTCTTTCCCGCTCCTGCGTGGGTAGTAGCTCTGAAAAGGTTGGAAGGGAGAGGACACCCCAAAGATAGCCAACTTCTCCTAAACACCTTTAGAACTCTCACATCTGAAGAAAATGTGATCAACATCTTCGTTGGACCTCTTCCTCTAAATAACAAATGGGGATATTAGGAAGCCATGTTATTAAACTTTAACTTCTATGAACTGAGATAGTGACATGTAGATGCCAAAAGACAGATCTAACTTGCACCAATTTGTTTGTGCCACTGACACAACAATATACTCTAACTCGGCATTGCACAGCTACCAAATTATGCTTCTTGATCCTCCAAGTCATAAGATTTCTGCCAACAAAAGTGATAAACCCCAAGCTTGCATGCCCGAGGGCAATACCAGAGTGAGAGCCACAAAAAGGAAACAAAAGAAGCTCAGGCCCATGACGAACCACCAAAGGGTCCAACCTGCCAAAGCAGAAGGTGGATTCATAAGTACCCGCAACGTCAGATGGAAGTTTAAATAGGTGAGCATAACAATCTTCTAAATAGGTGAGCATATCAAATCTGCACTCTGCACTGCACTGATTTCCATACAATAAGCCACATCAATCAAACAACACGGAGGAGTGACGTACATGTTTAGAATCTGTCCTGATGCGTTTTGCAGTAAAAGTTGTTATGATGTGATTGCAGCCAGTATATTCAACTGCCGATTTCTGGGTGTTAGAGTCTAATTTAGATGGGTAATTTATATGGGTAATTGGATTTGTTCGCATGTTTAGTGCCATATTGATTATTGATGGGACTTTGGTGTGGCTATATATAGAGCCCCACACCTATTGTACTAATTGAGAAATATAATAAAAAAATAGCTATGTGTGGCTTTCTCCCGTAGTTTCATCACGATCCTTAGGGAGTAGGGTTCCACGTAAAATCAAAGTTTTCTTCTTGTTATTTCCGTTTTTCTATTTTGTATTTTAACATGGTATCAGAGCAGAAGATCTTGCAAATTCTTGTTATTGAGGTCTGATTTGATTTCAGTCATATTTTTATTTATGTTCCTGGAATTTTTTTCTCGGGAGACCGTGGCAGTAATTTACGCACGATGAGAAAATCAACGTGCATAACGAGGAAGAAGCAACAGTACCCAAGCAGTAATGGGTTCTTTTAACTCTTCTCCAGCAAGAAATAAGGATAGCAGGCAGGGGATGAAGCCTCCATGGATTTTATGCCCAGTTTTGAAAGAGGCGACATGATGTGAAGGTGCTCCACGCGATTTCCAAGATTCTCTAGCAGCAATGGTGAGATATCATGCATTCCGACCAATCGGTTTCAAAGCCTTAAGAAGAAAATGAGGGTAATGAGTACTCGCAAAGAATGAAAGATACCCCACATCACCTCGCAAAGCAGTACTGGAAAAGCGTACGGGCAATAATGATTTGAGAGCAGCGCTGCTACCAAGCAGCACCTTGAGTCCCCAGCAGGGGTCTCCAAGTGCCCCGCAGCACCTTCGCCAAGCAGTGACCTTGAGCGCCTCCACTCAGGCACTTCTCTCGCAATTGTCTTACCCAACAGAAATTTTGTATATTCCCCATCCTCCTCTGCTCATGGCTCCTCAGAAATAACTTTGATCTTCAAGTTTCCTAGAATGACTTCTTGAGGTCCATATATGAGAAACTCACTCTTTGAGATCTCAACATGATAGAAGCAACACTGACTTCCATGTGGGAGAGGCCTTTTCTCAGAGTTTCCATATAGGAGACAACCAGTAGTCTACTTCTGATATTTGATATCAATTTCATATGGACTTCTACTATTACTTGGGATCATCCCAGACTTCTGTTGCCCGTCACTTCAATGCATGAAGATCAACACTTCAATACATCTATTGTCTACTAGCCATCTTCACCGAACATCCACGCCAGGCACAGATCTCTACCTAATGTAACTTCCTCCGCACGAATCGCCTCCCAACAGTAACTACATCAAGCAGGTCTCCTCCCAGCTCCCTTACAGATGTTTCAAGTGATGATTGGTTGAATATTTTCTTTTGTAACAAGCTGCAACCTTTTCAACTCCAGTTTGAGGGAGAGTGTTAAAGTCTGATTTAGATGGCCAATTGGATCTCTCCAATATCCAATTGCATTACTCCCAGGCTTAATCCCTTACCAACTATTAATGAGTATTTGGTGTGTTGATGGAGCTATATATAGAGCACCACACCCATTGTATTCATTGATAAACATAATAGAGGAAGCAACACTTTGTGGCTTCCTCCCGTGGTTTCATATGTTCCTTGGGGAGTATGGTTCCATGTAAAGTCAAAGTTTTCTTCTTGCTATTTGATTCTGCTTTTCTATTCAAATATTTTAACACTGGTCAAAAATTTACACTATGAATAAGGTTCCATGACAATTTGCTAACAAAACATTCAAGTTCAGAAATAGTTGAACATTGGAGTAATTGATGTTGTTCAATCCAACATTAGCTCTCTTGATCAAACATTGGTCATTGGAACTATCTGAAGAAAAAGTTGTTAAAGGAGGTTTCCACGATGCCTCCGGTTAGCCATAATGTGAAAGAATCTAGTGTTTGTTTCATTTCCTTTCAATCACTTCTGCCTCGATCTATGATTCTACATCCCTCCCTCTTCCCGTCTTCCCTCAATGATCTTATGCAAAATAATACAGTTGCGGATCTCACCGACATTGAAATAACTCATCCTTCATACCGTCGAGTCTAACACTTTTCCATGCACAAAAGAGCGCATTTGCTCATGCTGCAAGCAGGAGTATTATTTGAAAGTAACCAGTATCTTACAAAGTTCGAGAAGTTTTATAGCTATATACATAGTAACCGAGACCTCCACAGCTAGACCAGTCGAAAACTCAAGCACTTTCCAAAAAAACTAGCTTCCAGTAACCAAGAATGTTTGAAGCTGAAATAGGAGGATGGGTGGCTCTCCACACCAGCATCATGGCACAAAACAGTATGGTCGAATCATGAAGGCGATGACCGAAGAGAATCCAACAGAAACGACTCCATAGCCTCCACCAAAGGAAGAAAACTGTCAATCTGAGATTTGGACGAGGAGTTCCTCTAGATGTACATGTTGTTCGAGGCATCAAAAAAATCCAGTGCCAGCTCCTCAAACACCTCGGCATAAAAAGAACCCGGATCCAAGCCCCATCTAACTCCCGATCAATCATCAAATAACATCGTAACATTGAAGTCACCCCCCTATGAACCAAGCCATTCACAAAAATTTCCCCGAACCTCCCGTAATTTAAGCTAAAGCTCAAGTTTCATAGAAGATCATGAACGACCATACATAGATTTAACAACCAACTGAATACTATCATATCATGGAGACAGTCCACGACACTAT
This sequence comes from Ottelia alismoides, assembly GCA_037367405.1. Lineage (NCBI taxonomy): Eukaryota > Viridiplantae > Streptophyta > Magnoliopsida > Alismatales > Hydrocharitaceae > Ottelia > Ottelia alismoides. The sequence goes on from JAZKJV010000580.1 coordinate 255,578, forward strand.
AACCAACATGATGGAAATAAACTCGTCAACCTACATGAAGAGGTCACCACCACAATGCCACCAAAGCTTCCTATGATCTTAATGACCCTGAACTCCGAAAGGAGTGAGCTAGATACTAATCTCCCATTTACGTCATCCCAACAATCTATCTTCGTCTCTTGTAAACAAGGGAGATTCACCTGCCACAACGCAAATAATGCACTTTTTTTTTTGAAGCTCAAAAACGGGGGACGCACTCGATGGTGCTCACCCCAGATTTATTAATAGAAAAACAAAGAGAAAAAGAGAGACTTACAGCGGGTGAACACAGAGGGAAAAAAGGAAAAGAAAGAGCTCAACCAAGATCGGACGGTATCACAAAACGATACCCCGACAACACCAGGAAACAATTAAGCAACAGATCAGTCACAGACCAACCGTGAAGCAGAAATGAGGACATTTTCCGAGTAGAATCTCTGGCCAGTAAACAGCGCCTCATTCCTAGCAGTCCAAATGCACCACAGCCGAGCGATAGAAGAGAGGATGTCGTTCTTACTCCTTGCCCGAGAACGAATCAAGCAGCCACAGAAGGAAACGGAGTCCGAAGCGTCAAGCCAAGCCAGATCCGCCCAAATGACACGCGTTATACCGCAGCGGAAGAAGAGGTGGTCAATAGTCTCAGCATCCAGGTTGCACAGACCACAAATAGGGGAAACCGAAGGGAAAAGAGCGGCACACCTGCTTCGAGAAAGGAGACGCCCACGACGGAAAAGCCAAAGGAAGATGCCAATCCGTTCAGGAACCCGGAGTCCCCAAAAGAATTGACAGTCCCGGAGCAGCGAATCATCAACCACATCCAAGGGCGGAAGAAGGGCCCTGTAAGCATCACGAACAGAGAAGGAGCCATTCTTCCAACAAAGGTGATCTCGACCCACCAAAGGCGAGGGCGAGACCGCAAGGATCTCCAGAAGAGCCATAAACTCCAATTGCCGTTGTTCGGAAAGGTTGGCCACAAAAGTCGGCCCCCAAGCAGCGCCATCCCAATAAGAAGCCACCCTCACGTCAGGGTCACCCACCAGCGCGAATAACCGAGGAAAAGTATCCTTAAGAGGCCCCCTACCGGTCCAATCATCGCCCCAAAAACGAGTGAGGGATCCATCGCCCAACTTGATGACAAAAAGAGCACGGTTGCGGACCAAAGCGTTACCAATATCACGAGAGAAGTGAGAGGAAGATGCCAAGAAGCGGGCATCCATATCCAGACCCAGACTCCGGTCGATCCCAACAGCCAGTCTTAAGAAGTTAAGCATCAAATTATCCTCCGGCCCGCATAGGCGAGAGACCCATTTAAGAAGAAAAGCCTCATTCACAATATCCAATCTCCTCACCGCCAACCCCCCCTCCTTCTTTGGCCGAGTCACATCGTCCCAGGCCACCAAGGGAACGCCGCTACGCACAGTCCCCTTCTTGCCCCAAAGAAAGTTCCGCAAACAAGAATCCAACCGCCGACGAATCCCCTTAGGCATCCCCTTCACAGAAAGGAAGTAGATAGGCAGAGAAGAGAGGACCGATTTGAGGAGAACCAGACGACCGCCCCGAGAGAGGATAGCGGCACGCCAGCCAGCCAAACGGGCAGCCATGCGATCCAGCAACGGCTGCCAATCCCTTAAGCGAGCCCGGCCAATAGACAACGGAAGCCCAAGATAATCTAGAGGAAGAGCACCCACCGCACAGCGCAAGATCCTCGAGCAAGCGTCAATCTCCGCAGGGGAAAGAGAAAAGGGGACCATGGAGGATTTATTATAATTGATGAGAAGCCCTGATGCCTCGCTATAAAGCTCCAAGGTGGTCGCCATTCCCGCAACATTCGACTCGTCGCCCTCAATGAAGCAAATGGTATCATCCGCAAACTGAATAATCGGCAAAGAAAAGGGCCCACGCGAGCAACCACGAGACAGGCCAGCTGCAACCACGTTGTTGACCATTGTGGAGAGTACGTTCGCGGCCAGGACGAAGAGCAAGGGGGCGAGGGGGCAGCCTTGCCGAATACCCCGGCGGGGCTGGAAGAAACCCCCCACCAAACGTCCATTGAGCAAGACCGACAGAGAGGCCGAGGAAACACAGCGACGTATCCAGGAGATCCATAACGGGGGGAATCCCCGCCTCTTAAGGACAGACCATAAAAAACGCCAATCAATAGAGTCATAGGCTTTAGAGAAGTCGATTTTCCACAGGATCCCCCTAGTGTCGTTCTTGTGCCAGTCATGAATAATTTCGGACGCCACCGCATAGCAATCACCAATTTGTCTGCCCTTAATAAAAGCCGCCTGGGAGGGCGAGATAAGCGAGTCAAGAAGCGGGGCCAATCGGCGAGCCAATACCTTGGCAATGATAAGGTAGATTGCATTTGAAATGGAAATAGGCCTGAAGTCCTCAATCCGGGTGGCAGAAGCGGTCTTGGGAATGAGAGCGATAATAGATTTATTGAGCTTGTTGAAGCCGTTATTGCCAGCACAAAAATCGTGAGCAACCGCCAGAACGTCCTGAGAGAGGATATCCCAAAATTCCTTATAGAAAAACACGGGGAAGCCATCAGGCCCCGGGGCTGCATCAGAGTTAAGAGACCAGACCGCCTCTTTCAATTCCTCCAAAGAAATCTGACGAGAAAGGAGATTAGCATCCGCCTGAGGGAGCACTGCAGCTCCCCTACCCGACCACCGCCAATGGCACGACGACCTGCGCCCATACCACTCCTTAAAGTAGGCCGAGACAGCGACACCCAACTCCCTCTCCCCCTGAACCTGAGAGCCATTGATGAGTAAAGAAGAGATAAAATTTGATCGCCGGCGACCCGAAGCAACCCTGTGAAAGAACGCAGAATTTGCGTCACCCTCCTTTAACCAACGCAAACGAGAACGTTGGCGCCATTCAATCACACGCTTACGATCCTCCAGCCTGACCCTATCCAGGGCAATAGCGCGATCAAGCAACTCGTCATGATTAAGATCACGATCATTCTCAATACGGTCGAACCGCAAAATCACTTCCTCAGCCTCCACACGGGTGGCAATGCGGGCTGAGCGAGAGGCCCTTTTAAAAGACGCCAGCAGCTTCCTGAGAGAAGAAATCTTGAAGTCAAAACGACGGGCGGCACTACCAGAAGGTGAGAGCTGAGACCAATGTTGTCGAACCATATCACGAAAGCCAGATTCCAGGAGCCAAGACCGCTCAAAGCGGAACATAGAATGCGGACGGTTCTCCTCCCCATTCGACCAGAAGATGGGATTATGATCAGAAAAGGAACGTGGTCTCGATGCAACAAAGCATAAAGGAAAACAATCCATTAAAGAGATATTCGCCAAGAAACGATCTATCCGCGACCGCGAGGAGCTATTTCGCCAGGTGAATGAAATGTCGTTTGGAACCAACGATTCAAGAGCCAAGTCGTTGAGTACCTCCAAAAAGTCCGAGGATCCCGGATCGAGGCCACCGCGCCCACGTGGGCGATCCTGAGCATGCAAAGTAACATTAAAATCCCCGCCAATCAGCCAAGGAACGTCACCAAAGGCAGCAGCATCCTCCCGCAAGTCGTCCCACAATTCACGACGGGCAATATGACAGATAGGTGCATAAACACAAGAAAAAGCCAAGCAACTATTGGTCCGCCCACACATTAACAGCACCGAGATCGAGTGGCGGCCCAGCCGACAAGAAGAAAACGAAAAGCGGGACGAGCGCCAGGCCAAAATGGCACCACCCCGAGCACCCAAGGCGTCCAACGCACGGAATTCGTCGAGCCGACCAGCCCCAAAAGAACGCCAGAGAGAATCATCCATCGCCTGAAGCTTCGTCTCCTGTATGAAGGCAACATCACAAGACCATTCAACAAGGCGCGAGCCCAAAATGCGCCTGCGGTCCGCATCCCCCAAGCCACGAACGTTCCAAGATACAATCTTCATTAAAACACAAAATATAACCCCCCAAAAAATGTGAGGCCCCAAAAAACACCAGATACGAGTGAAGCAATCAAACCCCAGCATGCGGGTGGACAACCAAAGGATCAAGGCCCGCCGCCTCAGCAACCGCGTCGCGCAAAGTCTGGCAAGTAGAGACCACAACAGAGTTGGGGAAGAAAGGACGCCTCCTAGAATAGCTTCGGCCATAACGAGATGAGGGAGACAGTCCTACCACCACAGAAGCCTCAGGAGAAGGGGGTGACACTTCGCCGAGATCAGAAATAAAGGGATTCAAATTGGCCGGAGTAAGTGGCTGGCCCATATCGACCGGGTGGAAGACCACAGCATCCCCACCAGCCGACGTCTGGGAAGCAAAGTCGGAGTAGATAAGCATCGGTCGGGACACCGGCGAAGGAGGAGAAAACGAACCTTCCACGAGACCAGAGAAAGGTACTGCTCGAATAGGGCAAGGGCAAACCACATTAGAAGCGGATAAGAGATGTTCCGAGCCGAGAAGGAGATCCGTGCCCGAGAACGGATCCGATAGGGACTGCTCCGAGGAGGCCTGAAGTGGGGCCCAAATAGAGTTAACCATAGGGTTACAAGGGATGAACGATCTGACCTGTGAGGGGCCCACTTGCAATAAATCTGTCGGCATAAATGAAACGTCTGAGGAAAAAGATTCAATGTCGAGAATAACAGCATCTGAAGGCAAAGGGACTTCTGGCATCTGAACCGCCACCAAATCTTTGGAATTCCCCCAAGCATGCGGGAAACGAAGAGCCGCATCGCCCGCACGTGAGGAAAGATGCATGCATGTCGCCGCTTCGGAGACAGCCCCAGGACGAGCCACGTGGCGAGAGGGAGATGAACCGTCATTTGCATGCATCGCCGGAGACGCGGCGGCATATTCCCGCCGATCGACCGTCAGAGAAGGCGCCACCGGCGTCGGCGGCGGGGGAATGAGAGAGAGCTCCAGGGAGAAAGTCCAGCATCCCAAAGATAGTTTATCAAAACGGGTCTTCCCCGCCAAATCAGCAAAAAACGTTGCCGGAGCTTCCACCATCACCTGGCAATACCGCCATTCAGCACCAGGAGCTAGGCCATCATCAAGGATCTGAAGGACTTGGCCCCAGCTGGAGAACGCCTTGGAAAGAGCATGAACCGTCCGAGACAAGAAAGGTACCCCCCTCACCATAGCCACCCGGACCTCCGTCGAGAAAACCCCACCGTCAGAGACCCGCACTCCCCGCCACTGGACACCAACGATATCTTGGCAATGAATGAGTCTCTCCCGCTGATCCGGGGAGAGACCCCTAACACAGCAGCGCACCGCATCGAGGGAGATGAAGTCCCCTCCAAAGCCATGACCCAGGAAGCCCAAAGTAGCAACACGAACAGCTTCCCAATCAACAGAACGATTCCGGAGCACCCCAACAGGTACCGAAACGGCAGATGGCGGGCCCGAACGGGAGGACGAGCCTTCCACCCCCGCTTCGAAAACATCCACAGCAGGACCAGCCCCCCCCGAAGAAAACGAAGGAGCCGCCGACGACAGCTCCCCAACCACCGGAGCAGCCTGAGGGTCAACCCCCTCCACCTTGGAACCATGCAAGACAGATTCACCTGAAGAGAAAGGCGGAGCCGAACAACCCCCTACCTGAGCACCGCCATCAGCACCATGCACGGGAGGAGAAGAGCCATCAGCCGCCACCACCTGAGCGAAAGAGCGGGAATCGCGAGCACCAAGCCGACGAGGATCGCAATCCGACAATGGTTGTGCAGCCAACCGCGGCCTCGAAGCGGCCAAAGTAGCCCAGCAGGATGCCCTCCTATGGCCAATCTTACCACAAAGAAAACAACGCGGCGGAAGAGAACACTCGGACGCTGAGTGCCCCCTAGAATCACATCTGAAACAACGCTTACCCGGTTTTGCATGGGAAACCCGGGTCCAACCACCTTCTCCGACGTCAGCCATAGCACCATGTGACCGCGAGAAAGCGCGGCTCTCCCTGGCAAAAGAGAAGGCCCGCGCCTTAGGTCTCCACGCCCTCCGCAGGACAGGAGCCCACCGATCACCAAAACCCCCCCGAGAAGCATCCACACGTCCCACCCGACTAGACCTTCCGGTCCCATCAGCCGTACGACCCCGACGCTCCCTACGCACATCGCACTCCCAACGCACCCTGCTTCCCATCCTCTGCTCTTCACACTCTTCGCAAATAATGCACTTACTGCCTCCCTATTCTCGGATTGGCCCAACTCTCTCATATACAATGACGCAAACTTCATTAAGGAGCCAAGGGGATCGACCATATCACATGAATCCCAACACAACTCACAATTCCATTCATGAAAAATCAACCTTTTGCCTCCCTCCAAGATCATTTCTTCCTCCTCCGCAACCTCAAACAAACCACAACTAAATTGATGCACAACCATTAAAACCTCCTCAATAGCCAATCGTGTAGGTACAGTTGCCAAAAACATCGCAGACAATGGTGGATCGAATGCCTCCACAACACTATAACCCATGTCTAAAAGCCATCCCTGCTCTAAGTGTCAAACCTTCATCTTTTACGACAAAAAACCAATATGTACCTCCGAGAAGGTCGCAAGACTTTCAATCTACAGCCAATGCCTATGCTTCCCACACTAAGCATATCCTTCACATCTTCACAACCCTAGGGATGCCTTAAAACCCATTGAAGACAAAGACCTCAGCAATAGAAGGAGCTAGAGTCCATGTAAGCAACAACAGATCATGCTCCAAAGAAGGTTCGAACACAAGCTTCTATGTCGCATGGATGGTACCAGACAACAGGCCGAAAGAGTGCTCCCAGGTAAAGGATCCGAGGCAAGGGAAATCACTCCAAATCAGAACTTGACTCTCCAAACACAGATAAAAAATGAATCAAAACGAATCCAAGCCCACCCAAAGAGGATGCTACGATGGAAGATCCACTTGCGATCACCAAAAGATAGTTCTTAAAAAAAAACTAACTTCCCAATACCCCTCTTCAATAGAGAAATTGACAAATGCAAAAGTCTTTCCTTCAACGCCTCCGAACGAGGGATTGGGGATCGCATGAATTAGAATCCGCACAACATAATCTGCTATGGTCATCTACTCATCGACCAGAGCGGATCGTCGTCGCCTAGTCGGTCAAAGACTCAACCCATATCATGATCACGGAGTGGCAAACCTGCAGCTCCATGAAGGGTCGCAGCTTCATGGTGTGGCAGTCGACCAACATCATCATACCAAGTTACCCACCAATTTGCCACCCAACCTTCAGCACCTCCACAATATCTCCAATGGAAGCGAGGACCTTTTTAAACGACGCCAAATTGTAGCAATGCAAGGAAATGCCCAAAACAACGGCCCGCCATCATCTAACCCTCATTAATGCTCCATTAGAAAAGTGACGTCGGTGCCAAAGAATGGACCACAATACACCTTTCAAGCTCTTGGAGATAAAGGCATTCATACCATTTCATGATAACCCCCAAAGAGATAGGATTTCATCGCTCAACTACTGTGGATAGAGAATGCAATAAGTTATCTATCCACGATGCCCCAAGGTTCTCTTATATATAGGGTGCTAATTGAACCGAACTGTAATAAACGAACCTATGTTTGAGTTCGGTACGATAAGAAAGTCTGAAAGTTCGAGTTCGAGTTCAGTACGATAAAGGTTCGATAGGACATGTTCGAGTTCGTTTAGAAAAGGGAACGTTCAAGTTCGATTTGTAAACAGATATTAGTTTACTTTGTATTTCTCTATTATTTTTTCTTTTTTGCCGTATGCTTTATGTAATTTACCCATAGACTACTCTCCTATATAAGAGAGCCTAGGGCTGATGGAATAAACACTTCTTCTATTTTTCCCAACATGGTATCAGAGCGACGGTCCTAGACTGGAGTTCTTGAAACCCTAACCCTATCCCTACCCCCCACCAGCGAGCCTCTCTTTCTCCGCCGCCGGCGCTTACTCGCGCCCTTGCGCCTCCGCGCCTGCACCTGCGCCTCCGTGCGTGCGGTGCGCGACCCTGCGCCTGCGCCAGAGCGCCCCCGCATCTGCGCGCCTGCGCCTCCGTGCCATCCAGTGCGCCCTAGCGCGTCACAGCGCGCCATCCAGCACGTCCCAGCGCGCCCCCGAGTGCCTCTGAGCGCCCTCCAGCGCGCTCCTGTGCGCCCGTCAGCGCGCACCTGCATGCCCTTCAGCGCGCACCTGCGTTCCCTTCAGCGGGCACCTTAGTGCTCTGTGCGTGTGCCCTTGAATCACATATCTAGAGCGCACACCGTCAACTAAATGGGCTTGGTTGCTTGAAGTCTACACATGCAACTAAGCCCATCTATGTCCGTGTAGACGATCTTATCTTCAGTCTATCGCTCCAGACTTCTATTTCTAGAATGTCAGAAAGCAAGTCGGATATTCCATCTATAGGCGCCTTTCGTGGTCCAGCGCCTATCGTAAAGATGGATGGTACAAACTATGAACTGTGGGCGATGCAGTTCATGAGTATGACGAAGTCAACTGGTAAGAAGCACATTCTTACCGAAAAAGAGCCTGCTGAGAAGACTGGAGCCAATGCCTCATGGGAGGCAGATGATGCATACGCCAAAATCTGGTTATCTGGAACTTTGGCGATCGAGATTGCCAATGATATTCTTCATCAGCCCACGGCTCAAGACATGTGGGATATTCTGGCAGCCACATACTCTCAAGCAAAGAATGAGACAAAGATTCTGCAACTCCAGCATGACATATTCACCATTAAGCAGAATGGTTGCCCTCTACATTCACTCTACACTTCTCTGCGTGGGATGTTCGAGAAGCTGTACAGCTTTATGCCCCTGACAGCAACACCAGAGCAACAGAAGACCTACCGAAATGCTACTATGGTAGGAGTTTTCCTTGCTGCCCTTGATCCTGAGTATGAGGCAGCACGATCTCAGATCTTGGCAGATTCTACTATTCCTCCTATGGAGGAAGCCTTTCACATGTTGAGTCGGATCACTGTTCCCTCTACGACCACGAATCAGACTGCTTCCGCTATGGCTGCCAACAGAGGTCGTGGAGGTCACCTTCATACTCGTGGTTGTGGTCCTCGTGGCAGAGGAGGCCGAGTACGGCCAACATGTACCTACTGCCACCGTACCGGACATACTGAAGACACATTGTAAATCCTTGGTAATTTGACTGATAGATAACAAATTCATTGAAAAATCAGGTGCATGTAACACATTCTTCAGCTGCATAGAAGGTGTCAGTCTAATCTCCCCATGACCAGTAATTGGGGAATGTGTGCCATTAGCAATGACCACTGTTCGACCTGGAGGGATCTGTCTGTATCATGTAAGTAGACTTTGATCGCCACATAGATGATGTGTGGCTCCAGAGTCCATAATACATGCTAGAGTATCTGATCCACTACTAGAAAATGCAAGTGTTCTACCTGATGCACTGGTAGAGGCAGATGCGGTTCCAGCAGTGTCAGGCTGGCTCTCAGTAGTATGTGCTGAGCCGGATGGAGGAATGATGCCCCTTAGACGAGCAAAAAGGTCATCAAAGCGCTGATCTAAAGAAGCAGCAGATGGAGGCTCTATCTGCTCAGCGACTCGTGCAGATGCAGACTATGCAGGTTGTCCCAAGGACAGGAAGTCCACCTCTGGTTTTGCGGTTTACGTTGGAGATTCTCTAATCTCATGGAGGAGCAAGAAACAAACTGTGGTAGCCAGGTCTAGTGCTGAATCTGAATATAGGGCTATGGCTCAGGTTAGCACAGAAATGATGTGGGTAAAGGCTGTGCTTTCAGATCTATGTATAGAAGTCCCAATTCCTATGACCTTAGAATGTGACAATCAGGCAGCCATGTTCATTGCAAACAATCCAGCATTCCATGAGCGAACGAAGCACAATAAGGTTGACCGCCACTTCATACGTGACATGATTCAGAAGGGATTCATTGCTACATCCCATGTTAGTTCAGAGAATCAAACTGCAGATATATTCACCAAGGCATTACTACGAGGCCCATTTCAGAAGTGTGCGTCCAAGCTGAGCATGATTGATATCTATGCTCCATCTTGAGGGATAGTGTAAACAGATATTAGTTTACTTTGTATTTCTCTGTTATTTTTTCTTTCCTGTCGTATGGTTTATGTAATTTACCCATAGGCTACTCTCCTATATAAGAGAGCCTAGGGCTGATGGAATAAACATTTCTTCTATTTTTCCCAACACGATTCGATATAACGATTTCATTTAACTCGAACTTGTTTAGATGAACAAGTTTGAAACTAGAGTTCGATAAGCAACAAAAATAAGACATTACTCAAATAAAAGCTATACAAAGCCCCCCAATTAATACCATAATTTCTTTAACCCAAAATTTCTCATGTGTACAAATACTAAGTTACGCATATACACGTATCAAACTTGAACTTTTATCGAACGAGCATATGCTATGTTCATGTTTGGTTCATTAGGCTATCAAACTAAAATTGAAGTTCATGTTCAGTTCGATAGAAACGAACAAAATTTTTTGAGCTGTCATAGAACGAACTCCAATCGAATATGAACATGTTTAGTACGATTAGCAGCCCTACTTATATAGAGGAGAAACATGTTGGGCAAATTACATAGTGTAGATAGAAAGAAAAGAGAATACATAAAAAATGACATAAGATAGCTAACATCTCAACACTCCCTCTCAAGCAGGAGCGTAGATATCAATCATGTTTAGTTTGGAACAGCATATCTGGAATGGACATCTAGCTAGAGTCTTGGTGAACATGTCTGTTGTCCATTGTAAAAAGGATAAAATTCCAAGAAATTTTTTTGTTAATACTCACCGGAAATCTCTCATTGCTAAAGTGCACCATCACAATATCTCCCTCTAAGAAACAAATTCTCTCCTATGAGCAACATATTGGGTTTGATCTTTTCTAGTCATGACCTAGAACCAGATTTAGACTTGTCAGTGGGTTGGGTGAATGTCAGTTGTTAGCTCCTCTGCCAACGCATTTGACCTTTCGGGTGAGATACAGGAAACACAGTTTAAGAATTTGGATAAAAGATAAACCATAAACACAATCAAAAAGGGAAATGCCAATGGAAAAGCTAGAGGAGTTGTTCTAAGCAAACACAACGTACGAAATTATTAAAACCCATTGTTTCGATTTGTTGCAAGACATCTTAACAAGTTGTCTGAAGATCTATTTCAACTTTTGCTTGGCCATCAGGTTGGGGATGATACACCATTCTGAAATGTAGTTTAGTGCCCAATTTTTCCCATAGGGTATGCCAGAAATGACTCAAAAGTCAAAACTCGTGTACCATGGTAGAATGTAAAGGTGTGAGGAATTTCATGTAAATGAACAACATGCTCAAAAAACAATTTTGCACGTAATGGCTTTTTACACAAAGTGAAATGCACCATTTTTTAAACCCAGTCAACGACAAAGAAAACAGAATCCATTTTGTGAGTGGTTAGAAGAGTCCAGGTTTTACGTATTTATTTTCCAAATAATTTTCTAATTGAACTTACCAGGAAGAAGATTCCCAATCCGGAATCCCATGAATCATATTCAAACACCCGATTTGCAGCTTCCCCTGCTCTACAATCCAATATCCCTTTGACCAATGTTGTAAAAGTCACCCGACTAGCCCGACTAGTAGGTCCGACTAGTCTAGTCAGTGGGGTGGTCGACCGAGTACCGACTAATTCCGACTAGGTCCACTAGTCAACCAATTTTTGCTTGGAGATACCATATTTTTTTACTTTTTCTAAAAGCAAACTTATTGTAATACGTTTAATGTTTAATTTTAATTCAAGTACTTCTTTTGATTCATTGTGATAGTAAAAATATATGTAAATCTATGTAAATAAGTAATAATATATGTATGAAAATGATTTATATACTTAAAAAATCAAAGCCGATTAAAGCCCGACTAAATCCGATTAATCGCTCGACTGCCGATTAATCCTTAGTCAGTAACCCGACCGACCAAGTACCGACTACCGACTTTTGCAACCTTGCCTTTCACCGATAGGGATGAAAACGGTCGGATACGGATACGAATATAGGTATAATCGTATCCTTATTCATTTTAAAATATGAATACGAATGCGGATATGAATATTGACGGATGTGAATAAATACGTCTTCTCAAGGACACATGGAAACCAGCATAGGAGTATATAAACCAGTGTTTTAAGAGTGCCCTTGCATTGGCAAATTTGACATTGTTAGACAACTCAAATCTCTATTCATTTTTGGCTAAAAATATCTTCTTTCGTCACGGATGGTGTTTATCACGACCAAAATCTCATTCTTAACCCCACTACATGAATTACACAGATCAAACTATCATGGAAAGAAGCCTGTGTACATAAATAAGTCCCATGAAAGAGGTATCCAAATACAAAAGGAACTGAGATAGCAGGGCAAGAGATCGACTCAATGAGTCTACATAGATACATCAAAAATCAAGGTTATTGGGGATAAAGGTCTTCATTCTTCGATCAGCTCAAAAAACAAAGACTGAAACCAAGGCATGCGCCCTTCATCTAAGTGCATCAACAACTTCGTTTAGTGTCTCGACTTTGTGTTTTAAGTGGAAGATATACTCTTATAAGAAGAAATTTAGTGTCGCTTGCTTAAATTGCATTGTGAATTTAGGTAGCAATAAAGCCTCACGATCAGAATTAAAAAAAGAACTCACGTTGGTTGAGGTAATCACATCAATGCTTTAATGATTGAATGATGGCATAAACTCTACATCATCTGCAGGCGCAGAATAGCAGGAATGCATCACTAAGCTTTTCACAAGAGTAGACAACGAGTCAGCCTTCTTGGCTAAGGACTGCACAAATCCCAACATGTGAAACATCACAATAAACTTCAAAATCCTAATGAAGTCAAGAAAGGTGAGGACCAGTGTTGTGGTCAATCAATCTTGAGCCACTTTGACATTGTTGACGACTCATGAGATCTATATTCAATTTTTGGCCAAAAATATCTTCCTTTCATTGTGGATGGGGTTTATCACGACCAAAATGTCATTATAATTCTCCTACATAGATCTCACAGATCAAACTCTCACTGAAAGAAGCTAGGATACATAAGGGAGCCATATGAAAGTGGTATTCATCATGTAAAAGGCATTAGTATAGTACGGCAAGAGATCAACTCAAGGAGTCAATATAAATCAAAATCGAATAAAGAGGCAAGAGATCAACTCAAGGAGTCAATATAAATCAAAATCGAATAAAGAGAAGAACTATCAACTTTGGGAGAGGGACAGGTGGCTGGTATTCGAGAGAGATGGCGAGGCTGAAAGCTGTGAAGAGGGACGAGGGGATGGTGGTTTGCAAACGAAGAGATCGTAAGTATGGATCCCCCTTGTGGGTGTTAGCAAGACGCTCTCATCCTGAACTAGGGGTGCACATGAATCGGACAAAATCCGTAATCCGGTCCAATCCGTTGTAATTGGATTGGATTGGATTTATAAGTCTAATGGATCGGATCGGATTGAAATTTTATAAATCCGTTCACTTATGGATTGGATCGGATTATTGTCAAAATCCAGTCTGATCCGATCCGTTAATCCAATTATATAATAATTCATTTGTTGTCACTAAAGCATATTATACATTTAATTTTATTTGAAAGTTGTGTGTAAATATCCAAGCCCCTCTTTATATAGGTTTAACCAGTTCCAACTCAAGCTTTACCCCACACCACCTGTTGGAAATCTCCTTATGCTACACACCGGTTGGTTTAGAAAAAAATTAAACCTACCCGCAATACCCTTCAGGCCCTTCCAATTTTCCAAACGAAACTCCTTTCTAAAAAAATAATACCTAAACATAAACCCCCTTGTGACCCTTCCAAAGAAAATACTCACCCGCACCGCACACATCTCCACCCTCAGGTGCACACGTCTCCGTCGGATGTCGTCCTTGTCCCCAGTTGCGCGCATGCATAACCAGATCTCCCTCACGCATGCGCAGCCAGACCTCATCCTCGGCTCTCCTTGACCTCCCTCACGTGTGTGTAGCTAGATCTCGTCCCCAGCCGGATGTCGTCTCGTCCTCAGTCGTGCCCTCCTCGTCCCCATCTACACACATGCGTACCTAGATCTCCCTCGCGAATGCGCAGCCAGACCTCGTCTTCGGCTCTCCCAGACCCCTCGCGCATGCACAACCAGGAACCTCATATACCTCCCTCCCCATCGTGCAATCGCGCACGGTCCTCCCTCCCGCATCGTGTATCCAAGCATGTTAGTTCAAGGTTAGTTGTAATCATATTTGATATATACAAACTTGCAACCTCAAAGTCAATATGATGCTTCTATGGTTTCTACGGATCACAAGTATGTTATTTATAGTTATACAATGATTGTTAGTATTAAATCTATAACAAATATATATATGTTTTTGCTTTCCTAAAAAAATTGAGTCAAATTGCTTTCCAAATATTAATCTATAAATTATCCTTTTTCTTTACATTTAACCAAAATCTCAACTTTAGAACCATGATTCGAATGTATGGGTCTGGTATGCTACAAGTACAAACTTAATCATAGCTTAAGTGAGCATTAAAAATCCGAACCAATCTGATCCAATCCAAAATGCGATGGATTAAATTGGATTGGATTTGCATGTTCAATGGATTGGATTGGATTGAAAAACAAAAAAACAAAAATCCATTAAGTGTGGATTGGACACATTAAATCCAAAATCCAATACGATCCGATCCATGTCCACCCCTAGCCTGAACCTCATCGGCGAGATGGTGGTGATTGTTAGGTTGTTGGAGAAGTTACTCGATCAGAGCGTCGTCGACTAGTTAGTGGTGTTGCTTAGTTAGATGATGATGTTCGTCGAGTTGAAGGTGGTGTTATAAGGTGGATGCAGGAAATATTCACAAGGTTTTAAAAAATCGAACTAAACTAGCCGATTCAACCGGTTAAACCACGAAACGAAGAAAAACGATCCAACCACTTGGTTTTTACTTAGAAAATAAAAAGCAGTCAAAATCGGCTAAAATCCAGTTGGACCGCTTTAACCTGGTTAAACTAATTAAACCAAACCAATGGTTCGACCATCTATTTTTTGACAAAAATAACTCCTAATTATTTAATAAAATACAAGTACTAGTGCAGTGTGCCTACTACCTGAAAAACTAAGGTTTAAATCCCCCCATGTCGGGGTTACGTTAGGTAGTAACAACCAGTGTAAAAAATAATTGAATCTTTCAGCATGGCTTTGAGCAAGAATCCATGTAGCCGACCCTACTTATAATGGAAGAAGGCTTTGCCATTTTTTATTTAATAAGCATTTTTGTTCACTCCGGGTGGGCGGTCCCGACTCTGACCCGGATTTCAATACCGGACCGTTTTGCTTCAGCTGATCCGGCCCTTCCCTTTAAGGAACAGACCCGGTTGTGGAAGGGCTCACCAGGGTTTGGTTCACTTGTTGCTTCCTCTTCATGGGTCGGATCCTGATTTTTGGGAGGCCTGACCTCTCCTGAAGAATTGGTTTTGGAAGCTCCTACAGAACACCCGCTCTTGCTGGCGCCCCCCTTTGGTTTCCACGAGGGGTCTGCTTTGGTGGTGCATGACCAGCAGGGTCAGATGCCGCAAGCAGTTCTAGTACGGACAGAAAGTCAGGGAAACGATATAGAAGAGAGCAGTATTCTAAGGTCCAACGTGTTGAGCTTCCTCCTATCTCTGATCGCAAGGCTGAAGTGGTTGCATTGGCAAGGATGGTACTTTTAAAGGGCTCTACTTTGGGTTCCAAGTGAAGATTCTCTCCTAAGGGGTCTGGGTGACCCGGAAAAGAGGAGGATTATGGGGTCGAGATTCGCAGAGTGGGACTGTGATGTTGTTTTTCTGCAAGAAACGAAGTTGGAGTCCGTCTCGGATGTGGTCTAGCGTTCTTTTAACGCAGGTTCACTCTCTGATTTTCGGTCAATTGCTGCCTCTGGCTCCATGTGTGGGTTGCTTTTGGCCTGGAAGGAGTCTGCCTTTGTGTTCCGCGCAGAGGTGGGAGGCACTCATGTCCTCTTGGTGCTTTTGGAGTGTCTTCGAACGAGCACTTTATTTGCTTTCCCGTGCGTCTATGGGCCTTGTCAGCCCGCTCTTCGGCAATAGTTGTGGTCAGAAGTGAGGGCAGCTAGGGCTGCTTTCCCGGACTGTGCTTCATTATTGGGTGGAGATTTTAATGCTACCCTCCTTTCTTCAGATAGGCCGAGGCTGCGTGGCGACCAGGATCCAGGTTCTGCGGATTTTGTGGAGAGTATTGACTTCCTGGAGCTGGAGGTGCTGGACGTTGTGGACACAAAATACACTTGGAGGAGCTCTGGATCTCGCTCCCGCATTGATCACTTCCTGGCCTCTGCTGAGCTCATGGAGTTGTTCATGTTATCATTTTCTTCCAGTAGAACGAGAACGAGGTCGGATCACACTCCGATTACTTGGGATTCTGGTGAGCCCCCCCCCAAGGGGTTTTTCAGATACGAGAAAGTTTGGCTTTTATGGATTCTTTCAGTCCATTGGTCCTTGGTTTCCGGCTCCGTTGCTTCTAGGTTCGTTCAGAAGTTGTCCTCTTTGCAAACACGGCTTTGTGATTTCAAGATGGACACTAGAGAGGCTCGTCGTACGGTTAGGGTGGCGACAGAAGGCGAGATGATGAGACTTGACAGAATGGAGGATGATAGACCTTTGAATGATGATGAGTTGGTCCACAGAGCAGAGGCCCAAAGGAAGATCGTTGACGAGCAGTGTTCACGAAAGCAACATGTGCGGCCGCATATGCATATGTGGTTCCCTCAGCGCACCGCTTTCATGAAGCCCCCCATTATGTGCCATGTGCGCTTATGCAGGCCGCATATGCAGTCTGTGCAGACGCATACACATTTTTTTATATATTTTTATTTTTTTAATTTGTGCCACGTTTTTATTGTGTTATTTGTGCCATGTTTTCCTTACTTTTGCAAGTATGCCAACCAAGCATTCCATGACCATTTAAATCCATCGTCAAAGTAGTTGTACTGCGAGATTTGAGTAAACACGCAAGGAAGAAAAAGAATAATGTACTAATAATTTAGCAAACTAATTTAGTCAACTAATAGTTATTATGAATGCAATATATTATATGTAAAGTTTGGTACTTTTGATGGAGGATCAGTTATAAATATAATGACAGAGATAAATGACATTATATTCAACAATAGAGGCATTTTGTGTGCTAACTTTTCTATTTTGTTGATTGTTGTCAATTATTTTGTGTGCTAACCGTTCTGACGTATTAATATTTGATTGATAGAGATTGTTGTGAACTCTATATGAAAGTCGCTTTTCTTAGATCTTCTGTTGGACCACAATTATACATAAATTTAGTTTTGTTGTAGTCACTTTTGTATGTATATATTTATTTATAAATAAAAATTAGGAAACCGCGTAGAACCGCATATACCCCGCATACGCCCCCGCTTACCGCTTAAGCGCTATTCAGTGACCTGTCCGAACGCATACGCATACCGCTTTCCTGAACCTTGTTGACGAGGACAGGAAGCGGGTGACAGAATGGAAATAGAGGTCCGAACACAAGTGGCTCAAGAAGGGGGACGCGAACACTGCCTTCTTTCACAGGGTGGCTACTGGGAGGCATCACGGTAACGCTATCAGGTCTGTGATCGTGGATGGTATCAGGGTGGATGGCAATAGAGAAATGGGTAGGACGATTGCGAATCACTTTCATGAGTTCTCAAAGAAAGACCATGTCAGACGTTGGAGGTGGGTTGGCTCTGGCGCTTCCCAGTTATCGGTTGCACATGCTAGTAGCTTGATTCAAGCGGTTACCTTGGAAGAGCTAAAGGTCGTTGTGTGGAATTTGAATGCAGATGGGGCACCTGGTCCGGATAGCTTCCCAGTCTCTTTTTACATGGATTTCTGGGATCTTGTGGGCAGAGAAGTTCTGGAAGTAGTGGAAGAGTGTTGTCGGGGTAATGCAGGGTTTGATAAGCTTAACAAGGCTTTGATTTTTCTCCTTCTTAAGCGGGAGGTGGTTGAAAGAATTGAAGATTTTAGGCTGATTGCGCTCTCTAATGCCTTGTACATGATTGTGGCGAAGGTCTTTGCTGTTAGGTTGAACAGGATGCTAGAGCACATTGTCTCTCCCTTGCAGTCAGCTTTTGTCCCCGGTAGACAGATTGTGGATAGTTTAGTGATGGCCTCTGAGATCATTGCTGACTGGAAGCAAGGTTTTAAAAAGCGTGAGACGTATCGAGGCATTTTTCCAGTATTGCCTCGAGGCGTAAGCCTCGAGGTGTATCGAAGCGTAAGCCTCAACCTCGAGGTGTATTGAAGCGTAAGCCTCACTCGTGAAAGAAAATTTTTCATAAAATATAATAGTTAATCGTAACTACAATTTTCAAATTATAGAAATTAAACCATTATGACTAAATACATAACTCCGTAACATTTCAAGGCTAACATCATGGTTTAAAATCCAAGTTAGTATATAACTCTCTCTCTTTTTGAACTCTAAATATGCAAGGAGTCAAGTAAATATGGATATGCAAGCACAATAATGGGTAACTCTCCGCAAAATTTAAAGTTTTGAATAAAATTTAACTAAGGGGACTAGATGTAACACACCATTTTCAAAAGTAGGTGAGATATGTGTGTCGTTCAATTTAGAAGGATAAGAGAGTAAGTAGTGAATAAGTGATCTCTTTTTACTTTACCATAAAAATTGGGGGATCAAATACTTGAATATTGCATGTTATGACCATCTTTGTTCATGTATGATTCGATGTGTATTAATTTAGTCCGATTGAATAGAAGAAAAGAAGAGACATGTTTACAAAAATATACTTTTCTAAATTTAGGTCAAAGTAGGGGACTTGCATCCAAACATTTTAATAAAGAAAGCATTTATACTTGATTCATACTAAAGAGTAGAGGCATTAGATTTAAGGAATCAAGACTCATTTTTTTGTTCATGTTGATTTATAAAGGATGTACATAACAAAGCAAAAATAAGCTTAATATGTTAATAAAAAAATAGATTTCAGTGAATCGTGAGCTTAAGGACTTAAATACTTGAATACGAATAATGAAAAGCTCACAATAAAAAAGAAAAGAAAAAAATATTATAGAAAAAAATAAAAAAAAATCAGCTCATACATGAGGCAGCGCCTCGAGGCGCGCCTCATAATCCTCGAGGCGCACGCCTCATTGAGGCTGGATGAGGCGTACGCCTCGAGGCGTTTTTCCTTGAAAAACGCCTCGAGGCGTACGCCTCATCGCCTCGAGGCACGTTTCTAAAAACAATGACTGGAAGAGAAGAAGGGTGAAGGCGTTGTTATGGAAGGTTGATTTTGCAAAGGCCTGCGACACGTTGGATTATAGGAGGGGTTTTCCGAAGATCTGGGTTTCTTGGATGAAGCATTGCATTACCACTTTATCTATGGCGGTTCGTGTGAATGGTCGTCCAGAGGGAGGCTTCTTTCAACCACAGCGGGGAGTCAGGCAGGGTTGCCCTCTTGCACCTCTGTTGTTTGTTATCACCTCTGATGTTCTTGCATGCATGGTTAACCGGGTACAGAGCGATGGGTTCACGAAGGGACACTCGAGGAATGGGCTAGTTATCCCTTTTTTACATTATGTTGATGGCACACTCTTCTTCATAGAGGGTGGTAAGAAGGAAGCCAATGGTATGGTGGTCACGTTGGAGTTGTTTGGAGAGATGTGTGGTCTGGTTTTGAATCGTGGCAAGTCTACGGTGATTCCATTTGCACTCTCTAGGGATGAGGCGTCCTCGTATAGTATTGAGCTGGGCACGGAGTGTGGTTCCCTTCCTATCCGTTACTTGGGTTTGTCGTTGGCATCTGTCAGGGTGAAGTTGGCGGATTGGCTTCTAGTTGTTGAGAAGTTGTAGAGGAAGCTTACAGGCTGAAAAGCTTCTATCCTTTCCAGGGGGGTCGTCTTGTGATGGGCGGTGCTTTCAGCGATCCCGATATTCTTCATGTCTACTCGCCTTCAACCCACTGGGATTAGGAAACGCCTTGAGAGACTACTACGGAGATTCTTATGGAACAAGTTCGGTCAAGAGGCTAATGGGATCATCCCATTGGGATGCACCTTGTGGACTGGGAGACGGTCACAGTGCCCAAGGCGGAGGGGGGTCTAGGTGTCACGACCCCAATTCTAGAGCCGTCGGATCCTCCCATAACCGGAACTGGTTACTCAGCAATAATTTATTCAGCAATCCCAACTAACATTCAGAAACAGACTGCAAATAAAGTATATTGAGAAGAAAGTATTTCAATCCATTCACAAAATAAAGTTCAGATTTATACATTATGTCATTATCCCACTATAACCATTTACATGTACATCAGCTTGAAAGGAAAAATACACAAAAGATTACTAACTGCCTTACAGAGAAGAGCTACTGTAGCGGGCTGGATGTCTACTAAGGTCCTTGCGATTGCTCACCGACACCTGTTGGGTTTTCCATAAATCATACGATAAAAATTAGCGAATGCTAAGTAACGAAGAAGAGAAAAGCAAACAAATTGTGTAATTTTGCAAAACTTGTTGTCATTAAAAGTTATATTCCTTCTCATTAATTTAAGTCATATTCCTTTCTATCCCACATCAGGGATTAATCCAGGGGAACCCCACCATTCCTGAACTCCGAAGCTGTGAACACTTCAGGATTGGAGATTGTGTTGATCTTGGTAAGCTTATGCCGCCGCACGTCGCCTCAACCAATCCTCCAATACTATCCTAACAATTTTCTTCTCTTTTATTAAACAGGGTCTCAAACCCTCAGTCTGGAAAACAAATGAACACACCGTCCTCGAGGACTCGGTTGCTTAAAACCTCAGGCTAACATTTAATCATATAACCTAGCGGCTTTAAATACATATTATCGTGACCCAGCCGTTATTGAACCACCCGTGCCTCCACATGGCACGACCACATCTTCCGTCGTTCAACCCGAAGATATTGGCTCCCAGCACCACGCGTTGCAAAAACATTCATTTCATGCGCACTTATCATAACAGGACAACCGTGTACCACCTAGGTAGGGAAACGTCAATACAGGTTCCTTCCGACAAACCTACAGGTTGGGAGTAGAACTATAGTTCTACTCCCAATCATCCTTAACGTGACCCACGATCCTTTTCAGGATCCAACTCAAACCACAACAATTTTTTTGACGCTCAAAAAAAAGGGGAAACACTCAGTGGTGTTCGCCCCAATATAAAACCACAACAATTCTCATGATGTAATTCTTTCGTTAAGTCTTCGATTTGCATAATCAACAATACTTAGTATAGATTCACATATATATATATTATTCATATGCTTATATACTCATATTTATGCCTATTTTAACTCCCAAAACCTAACTTTCAAAGCCGTCGTATCGATTTGATGCTTAAACCTTATTTTAGTGGATATCACAAAGCAACTATTCAGACTTTTGAGCGTCAAAAAAAAAACTATTCAGACTTTTTCAAAAAAAAACCAAAATTAGGGTTCTTTACAGCACAAAACATAAAATCAAGAATTTCAATAATCTCGTTTGAAAATCCAACAGCAAAAGGAATGATTTCGTTACCAAATCGAGCTCTCTCTCATGTATGCAAGGCTTTATCGTGTTTCATTTTTAGAAAGGATGTTTTAAGGCTCCTGAAAAGATCGAATTTCATTTTCGTATCAAAAACGCTAAGAACGTGTCAAGAACGTGAAGAATGAACGAATAACACGAAGAACGCGAAGAACATGAAGAACACGAAAAACGCCAAGAACATATTTTCAATTGAAATTTCAGCAAAACTTCCCCTTATACGGGGTGATATTTCTAGGAAAATTTCGGTAGAGTTTTCCCTTATATCGGGATATATTTTTCGGAAAATTTCGACAAAGTTTCCCCTTATATCGGGACATATTTCTCGGAAAATTTCGGCAAAATTTCCCTTATATTAGGACATATTTCAAAATAAAAACTAAAAGAGTTTCTTATATAAAATCAATCGTGAGGAAAACAACAGTAAAACTGAAAGAATATGCTCAAACAATAAGAGATGAAGAATCGGTAGACACCACGCATCTTAGGTGAGTGAATGTGTGACAAATTACAGGGTTCACTGACATGCATAGCCGCATGCACCTAAGTAGGGTATTACACATATTTCTCCATCAAAATAACTGTAAAAGCATAATTGAAAAAATAGAAACATAAGCGATAGAGAATCGATAGACACCACGAGTCTTATATGAGTGAATGTGTGATAAATCACAGGGTTCACTGACGTGCATAGCCGCCCGTACCTAAGTAGGGTGTTACACATATTTCTCCTCGAACCACAATAGAAAACGAATCGGAAAGAAAGGTGAATCAAGAACAACGCTTAGAAGAGAATGAATTGAAATCCTAGTTTACGAAATAAACTAAGAGAGGATCATACCTTTCTCCTCCTCGTTCTCTCGGCAGTGCTTCGCTAGCGCTCCTCCCACTCCTCCTCCCGACCTCTCGACCCTAGCCCTTGGAGTGGTGGTGGTAGTAGAAATCGTAGAAAATAAATGGGTAGGGGGGTCTATGTATAGACTCCAGAAAACCATTAACCATGGTTAGAAAACTATGTTTTATACATTGACCATGGTTTAGCTGCCAATGGTTTTGGCCCATGGTTTTGGTTAAAACTTATCCCAAACTTGGAGCTTAAGTTAGAACATTCTAGAGGATTCTAGATTCGCTAATGACGCTTAATTAACACTAATCGTGATTAACTTTCACTAATCGTGATTTAACTTTCGCGGCTTACGCTTATCTTTTGCTAACTATTGATTAGTGTTTGCTAATGATCATTAGCGGTTTTCAATCCGTCTTTAGTTTCTTTAATCATGTTTAATTAGTCTTAATGACAGTCATTGTGGGCTAATGACATCTTAGCCTTCCTTACTTCTCTTTCTTCCGAAAATCATAACAATTCGAAACGAAGTCCGATTCACACGAAACAAATTTCGTTGGTTTTCTCTTGACGAGCCGGATCTTATTATATAGGATTCGAGATATGCCAAGTTCAAGGCTTTACAATTATAACCTTAAAGAAAGTCTCGTACTCAAGACTAGAAATGCAGGCATAACAACCTTAAAGAGGATTGAAACATAACAACCTTAAAGAGAATGAACGTCATTTCATTTATAAAGAAGATATACAATACATAGTGTTATTACTCAAACAAGTAGGGGTATTTCTCTCTCATTTCCGCCTCAGGTTCTCATGTGGCTTCTTCAAACTCTTGGTTCCGCCATAATATTTTAACTAGAGGCACCTCTTTGTTTCTCAACTTCTTGATATCCTTGTCAAGTATTTGCACAGGTAACTCTTGGTATGTCAAGTCTGGCTCAACATGTAAATCATCATAACTTATCTTATGCTCTGGATCTTTAACGTACTTTCTCATATTTGATACATGAAAAATATCATGCACTGCCGAAAGATGTGGAGGAAGTGCAAGTCTATATGCTACTTTTCCAATGCGTTTAATAATTTCAAAGGGACCCACGAACCTGGGTGCTAACTTCCCATGCCCACCAAACCTTTGAATTCCCTTCATAGGTGATACTTTGAGGGTGCGTTTGGTTCGTGGGTTATCCAGGGGTGGATAACCCGGTTTTGTGTTTGTGTGTTTGGTTGGTGGGTTAAGGGTTGGGAGGGTTTGTGTGATGTGATTGTATTGGAATTTGAAAAAGTTGATAGTTATTATGGTATGATTGTATTGAAATTTGAAAAAGTGGGTGGTTGTTGTGATGTGATTGTATTGAAGTTTGGAATAGTGAGTAGAAGTTGAGTATTTTAAGATTTTTAGATGATATGATGGTATAATATATATATTTTTGGTTGGAAAGAGAGTGGGCCCCACTAGTGGGTTGAGAATATGGGTTTTGGGGGGTAACCCACCCAAAGTGGGGGGTAACCCCCCAACCAAACGCACACTGAGAAATACAAAGTCACCTACCTCAAACTCAAGGTCTTTTCGCCTAGTATCCTTATAGCTTTTCTGACGATTTTGAGCAGTCAATAGTCTTTTTCGAGCAAGCTCTACAGCTTCTCGTGTCTCTTGCAGTGTATCTGAATCATAAAGGTTCTTTATCCCGACCTCTTGCCAACACAAAGGAGTAGTACACCTACGTCCATAAAGTGCTTCAAATGGTGCCATACCAATACTTGTATGGTAGTTGTTGTTGTATGTGAATTCTGCAAGAGGTAAATGTTTAATCCATGATCCCTTCCATTCTAAGGCACACGCTCGTAGCATATCCTCTAGTGTCTGAATCGTACGTTCTGACTGACCATCTGTTTGTAGATGATATGATGTACTCAAGCATAGTTGTGTACCTAAGGCTTTAATGAAGTTCTCCTAATAGTGTGAGGTGAATCGTGAATCTCAATCAGAAACTACTTCCTTCGGAATACCATGGAGGCGAATCACATGTGTAATATATAACTCAGCAAGCTGGTCTGGAGTGAAAGATAAGCTTATCGGAATAAAGTGTGCTACATTTGTCAGACGATCTATTATAACCCAGATACTATCTTTACTACCAGTCGTCTGAGGTAAGCCAACAACGAAGTCCATGGAAATGCTTTCCCATTTCCATTCAGGTATAGGGAGGGGTTGAAATAATCCTGGTGGCTTTTGGTGTGAAGCCTTTACCTGTTGGCAAGTGAAACATGAATTCACAAACTCAGCAACATCTTTTTTCATTCCCGGCCACCAAAAGTATGAATGAAGATCCTTATACATCTTTGTAATTCCTGCATGAATAGATAATCTTGAGCAGTGCGCTTCATGTAAGATGTCTTTCCTTAGTTCAGGTGTGTTTGGTACACAAACTCTGTGATGGTTATACAGTAACCCATCTTGTAACTGGAATCCCTCTATCTCATTCTTCTCAAGTTGTTGTCTCAAGTCTTTAAGGACTGGATCATCCTCATGTCCTTTCTTTATTCTATCCCAAATCTCTGGTTTGTATTGGTGAGGAATAGTTATAGTATCAGCACTACTATCAAATGGTTTCCATTCACTTAACGTTGATAGTAAACCCCAAAAGTGGATAGCACTCACCAACTCAGGTGAATAGGTTCTTCTGCTAATGGCATCTGCTACAACGTTCCCTTTACCAGGGTGGTAGGAGATAGTGCAATCATAGTTTTTCAACAACTCTAGCCACCGTCTCTGTCTCATATTGAGTTCCTTCTTATCAAATAGATATTTCAACCTTTTATGATCAGTGAAGATTTCAAAAGTAATACCATAGAGGTAATGTCTCCATATCTTTAAAGCAAAAACTACAGCAACTAATTCAAGGTCATGTGTTGGGTAGTTCTTTTCATGTGTCTTGAGCTGCCGTGATGCATACGCAACTACCTTACCATGTTGCATAAGAACTGCCCCAAGTCCTTTAGACGCATCAGTGTACATTGTAAACCCTTCAATCCTAGAGGGTAGAGTAAGGATGGGTAAAGATGTTAGACATTCTCTCAGTGTTTGGAAACTAGTTTCGCATGCATCTGACCACATGAATAGAACTTCCTTCCAGGTCAACCTAGTCATTGGCAATGCTATTCGTAAAAATCCTTCACAAATCTTCTATAATATCCAGCTAATCCCAGAAAAGATCGTATTTCTGTGACAGTCTTCGGGCGTTCCCAACTCATCACCGCACTAACCTTTGTAGGATCAACTGATATACCTTCCTCAGAAATAACATGGCCTAAGAAAGATACTTCATATAGCAAGAAGTCACATTTGTTATATTTAACATACAGTTTGTTCTTCCTTAGAGTTTCAAGTGCCTGCCTGAGATGATGTTCATGCAGATACTTATTCTTGGAGTAAATAAGCACATCATCAATAAAGACTACTACAAAGTGATCTAAGAACTCCTTGAATACTCTATTCATGAGATCCATGAAATCTGCTGGGGCATTTGTCAGTCCAAAAAGCATAACTAAGAATTCATAATGTTCATATCTAGTTCGAAAGGTTGTCTTGGGGATATCCGCATCTTTTATCTTCAACTGATGGTATCTAGATCTTAAGTCAATCTTAGAATACACAGTCGAACCATGTAACTGGTCAAAGAGATCATCTATCCTTGGTAGAGGATACTTATTCTTTATTGTCCTCTTGTTTAACTGTCTATAGTCAATGCACAATCGTATTGACCCATCATCTTGTTTAACTGGTCAAAGAGATCATCTATCCTCGGTAGACACCACGCATCTTAGGTGAGTGAATGTGTGACGAATAACAGGGTTCACTGACGTGCATAGCCGCCCACACCTAAGTAGGGTATTACACAGATTTATCCATCAAAATAACTGTAAAAGCATAATTGAAAGAATAAAAACATAAGCGATGGAGAATCGGTAGACACCACGCTTCTTAAATGAGTGAATGTGTGGCGAATCACAGAGTTCACTGACGCGCATAGCCGCCCGCACCTAAGTAGGGTGTTACACAGATTTCTCCTCGAACCACAACAGAAAACGAAGCGGAAAGAAAGATGAATCAAGAACAACGCTTGGAAGAAAAGAGGATGAATTGAAATCCTAGCTTACGAAACAAACTAAGAGAGGATCATACATTTCTCCTCTTCGTTCTCCCGGCAGCGCTTCGCTAGCGCTCCTCCCTCGCCTCACACTCATCCTCCCGACCTCTCGACCCTAGCCCTTGGGGTGGTGGTGGTGGTGGAAATCGTAGAGAATGAAATGGGTAGGGGGTCTATTTATAGGCTCCAGAAAACCACTAACCATGGTTAGAAAACCATGGTTTATACCTTAATCATGGTTTAGCGGCCCATGGTTTTGACCAAAACTTATCCCAAACCCGGGGCTTAAGTTAGAACATTCTAAAGGATTCTAGATTCGCTAATGACGCTTAATTAACACTAATCGTGATTAACTTTCACTAATCGCGATTTAACTTTCACGATCTACGCTTGTCTTTTGCTAACTATTGATTAGTGTTTGCTAATAATCATTAGCAGTTTTCAATCCGTCATTAGTTTCTTTAATCATGTTTAATTAGTCTTAATGACAGTCATTGTGGGTTAATGACATCTTAGCCTTCCTTACTTCTCGGTCTTCCGAAAATCATAACAATTCGAAAAGAAGTCCGATTCACACGAAACAAATTTCGTTGGTTTTCTTTTGACGAGCCGGATCTTATTATATAGGATCCGAGATATGTCAAGTTCAAGGCTTTACACTAGGTGCTAAGCATCTAGATGTGATAAAGCACTACTGATGAAGTGGGTGAGCAGGCTTTGGGGGCGTAGTGAAGATATCTGATGTGTTCTTATTTGTCGAATTTACGACATTTCTAGCCCATCTTTGCTGGTTACCGATCCTGGGTCGATGCCATCACCTTTTTGGAAGGGAGTTCTAAAGGTTATCCCTCGCTTCCATGAACTTTTTCACCTTGTTATGGGTAATGGGAAATCCTTTGCTTTCTGGACGGACGATTAGTCGGGCGATGGATTGATTTGTATCTGTTTTCCCCGCCTTTACGCCTTGGTGGCCCGACCGTGAGGCGTGCGTTGTTAATTGCTGGAGCGACGGGAACTGGATGCCATTATTCTCCTCAAAATTTTCTGACCAGCGCTTGGAAGAGCTCCTTCTGTTACTTGATTCCCTGAGACATTTTGGGATGCCTTCGGAGGGGCGCGAGCACTAGGTGTGGAAAGGTAACTCTTTCTCAGTCAAGAAGGTCTACGAGGCGATTTGTAGACCACCACCCCCGAGGACCGATGATTTGGTTAGGGATTGCAACTTTATCTGGAGGCCCGGCCTACCCGAGAGGATCGGCTTTTTCCTATGCCTTCACGGACGTAAGAGAATTATGACGAGAGATCGGTATGCCAAACTATTTGAGGCGGTTTCTGACAGATGCCTTATTTGTGGGAGCGGAATTGAATCAGTGGAGCACCTTTTCTTTCTTTATCCTTGTACGGCACCTATCTGGGATGCTCCCGATCTGAGTTGGGTTTGTGTGAGGAGCCATGTCTCTTTCTGGAATTCTTTGGTGTTGGCCAAGCAGCGCCCAAGGAGGGATCTGCTTCGCCCTCTGGCTCTTTTGTGGGCAATCTGGTTGGCTAGGAATGCCCTTCTTTTCTCTGGTCAAAGGTTCTATCGGGAGAATGTATGTATCCAATCTAGGGGTCTTCTTGATTCATGGCTTATGTAATGGTCTAACGTTGTTCTTCTTTCCTAATTAATAATATTTTATCTGGAGCGGACACCATCGTGTGTTTCCTCTTTTTTTACTTCAAAAAAAATATTTAATATAATGCAAATTTTTAAAAAATATTCATAACATAGTTTTTGTTAGTAATGTATTATTACGGTTCTTAGTTATTCATTGTAACCCTCTGAGGCCACTTATTTATTTTTTTTCCATATTGAGCTCTCTAAGGTTTTGTCCTATATAAGGACCCTGGACCTCCAGAATAAAGCGTGCAATTTCATTCTCCCATTCTCTTTTCCACATGGTATCTGAGCAGTGGTCCTAGACCGGTGTTTTAATCTAATCCCCTTCTGCCACCACCAGCCTTAAACACAACAAAGCACTGTGCGAGAGCTCTCCTTCCCGTCGCCGCCAACAGCAGCGCTCCAGCCCTCGCGAGGGCTCTCTCTGTGTTGCTGCTCTATGCTACAGGGTGTCGTGTGTCACGTCAGGTCCCTTAGGGCTCACCTGCGCCGCCCACTTGCGTCGTAGGGCTCTCCTGCGCCGCCACCATCCACAGTCAGGGGCATAACAAAGCATTTGTGGTGCTGCCCTAACTGATTTGGGCGTCGTAAGAGCTCTCTGCTCTCTTTCTGGGGCCACCTAAGCCGCCACCATACCCTTAGTGCTCACATGTGGTGCCGCCCTTCCCATCTAGGCCCTCGCTGCTAACCAGCAGCCATGCTAGGCCTCCAAGGGCCCACCAATGGTGTTGCCATTCGCCTCAAGCCCTCGCGAGGGTCCCTGCTCCCTTTTGGAGCCACCTGCGCTGCTGCCATCCATCGTTAGGGCTCCAACGGGACATCTAAGTGTCGTTGTAGGGAGGTTGCAACCTAATCTTCCTCCAACCAGCGCTTCCAAGGCACCTAAGGCCATTGCCAGTACTCCTTAGGCAGCATCCAGCAACTACGAAGGCCTCAAAAATGCTTGATTAGATCTCATGATGCGTGATTAAGACAACTTCTTCCTTTCGAGGTCACTTATTCTTAACCTAACCTGACCACCATGGCATATGCAGAGTCCAAGTCCTTGTATCCGACTTCTTCTATGATGGGTACAAGGCACTTCTATCAAACTGAAGGGCTCTGAGAACTATGTGCTTTGGTCTCGATCGTTAAAGGTGTTTATTGGTAAAAATGTCTTGTTAACCTTTTCAAATCCATGGCTTTGGAAGATCTGCGGGCGTCGGACACTAAGTTCACTTGGAGGAGTTCTTCTTCTAAATCTTGCATTGACAGGTTCTTCGCTTCTCAGGCTTTCATGTCGTCTTTTCCCCTAGCGAATGTTCTCTCTCGGGCGCGCTCTTTCTCCGATCATGCTCCCATCGTTTGGGACTCCAATGTTTCGCGTCCCTCTGCGGGTTTCTTTAGATATGAGAGGTGTTGGTTGCTAGAGGATAACTTCCGGGATTTGGTGGCTGACATTTGGAATGAGGAATGCGAGGGTCACTCGGTGGTGGTGAGATTTGGAAAGAAGCTTGCACGTCTGCGGAGCGCTTTGTCTTCGTTCAAAAAGGTGACGCGAGAGGCAAGGGCGTCTGCCAGGAAAGATGCGGAGGTGATCGTCGCGGCAATGGATGATTTGGAGGGAGAGAGGGACCTCAGCCCCGACGAGGTTCTCTCCAGGTCGGCGGCGTTGGCCGCGGTGGAAAGGGAGGAAAGAAAGAGGGTGGCGGAATGGCGTCAAAGGGCTAAGATCAAGTGGATCAGGGAGGGGGATGCTAATTCCTCTTATTTTCATAGGGTAGCGTCCAACAGGAGGCGGTCTAACTATATCCATTCCATCTCATTCGGGGGTAGGGAGGTTGTAAGAGAGGAGATTTTGGGGGGTGAGGTGGCCGCCTACTACAGGGATTTCTCTTCTGCTCGTGCGCCCAGTCGGTGGTTCTGGTCGGGGGAGGGTACTCCACAACTCTCGCACTTGTTGTGCGCGGAGTTGGTTAAGGCGGTCCCTTTGGAGGAGGCCAAGTGTGCTATTTGGGATCTCAACGGTGACGCATCGCTAGGTCCGGACGGTTTCCCCATTGCGTTCTACAAGGATTTCTGGGAGGTGGTTGGGAAGGACGTTTGGGAGGTTGTCTTGGAATTTTGCAAAGGGAACGCGGGCTTCGACCAGGTCAACAGGGCTCTCATTGTTTTGTTGCCTAAGACCTCCTCTCCGCGCGCTATTGAAGACTTTCGATCGATTGCGATCTCCAATGCACTGTACTTGATCGTTGCTAAGGTTCTGGCACGGAGGCTTGCACCGTTGCTTGATGACTTGCTCGAGCCCTCCCAGGCTGCATTCATTCGCGGTCGCCAAATAGCGGATGTTACGGCTCTTGCTTCGGAGATGGTGGAGAGTTGGGTGAGGTCGGGGAAGCAAGGGGTCCTATGGAAGGTGGACTTCGCTAAGGCTTACGACTCGCTGGATTGGAAATTCCTTTGGAGGGTGCTGCGGGCGCGCGGGTTTCCAATGATGTGGATATCGTGGATACGCAGGTGCATTACTACGGCTTCCTTCTCTATTATGTTGAACGGCCACGTCATTGGCGAGCGGTTTCAGCCAAGAAGGGGCGTACGGCAGGGATGCCCCTTGGCGCCCTTACTCTTTGTTATTGCGGTGGATGTGTTGCCTCGGATGGCGGCTAGGGTGGTTGAGCGTGGCCTTTCCAAGAGATTCTCCTGCGGCTACCGGAGCGTCCCAACACTTCAGTTTGCTGATGACACTATTGTCTTCATCGAGGGTGGCATGGACGAGGTAAGAGGGATGGCGGCAACGTTGAAAATCTTTAGCGAACTTTCGGGGCTTCTCATTAATCAATCAAAATCCAAAGTGATTCCTTTCGTGTGGGATGCGGGCTCGGCGGATGCTTGTGGGCAATTACTGGGAACTCCTCCTTCCTCCCTTCCAATAGACTATTTGGGGATGCCTCTAGGGGCGAGGAGATCTAGACTTCGTGATTGGCGCAATGTGGTGGACAAGGCGGAAAGGAGGCTCGTCGGGTGGCGCGCAGCAATGCTTTCTCGGGGTGGTCGCCTCGTTCTTTTAGATCGGTCCTTGCTTCTATACCTATCTACTTCCTTGCGAATTGGATTATCCCGGCGGGGATTAGGAAGCGTCTCGAGGGTATGATGCGGAACTTTCTTTGGGGGAGAAGGGACCTTCTTTGCGTGGTCCTCACCTGGTGGCTTGGGATGAGGTGACTAAGAGGAAGTGCGATGGCGGACTTGGCATTCGGCGGCTTGATCAAGTAAATGACGCGCTGCTTCTGAAGTGGGTCAATAGGCTTTGGGGAAGTGCGAACAGCTTCTTCCCTTCCATTCTGCGGGAGGTGTTATCTCTTGGAGTGGAAATGGTGCGTGATTTGGATGATCGGAGCTCTCGTACCCCCTTTTGGAGGGGGATCGTTTCTGTTACTCGGCGCTATTCACATCTCTTTAAACCGGTGCTTGGGAATGGTAATTCCTTCCTGTTCTGGCGCGATCGGTGGGCGGGGGGGGGGGGGGGGGGGGGGGGAGTCCCCCTCGGTGATACCTTCCCTCGTCTTTGTGCTTTGTCGAGGGATACGCGAGCGACGGTGGCTTCCTCCAGGAGTGGGAATGATTGGTTCCCTTCTTTTGCCAGCAACCTCTCTGATCAGTGGTTCGGTGACCTTATGGCTCTCCTTCAATTGCTTAAGGATGCGCCCACGCCCTCGGAGGGCAGGGATCACTGGGTTTGGTGCGATGGCGTGTTCTCCACAAGGCGGGCATTCAGGGCCATATCGCAGCAGCAGATTTCACAACGGGACCTCAGGTGCACGGATCTTAAACTTCTTTGGCGTATCAAGCTCCCGGAGAGGGTCATCTTCTTCCTATGGTTGCTCAGACGCGACCGGATTTTGACTCGTGATAGGTGCACAAGGTTTGTCGTGGGGTTCGATTCTACGGACTGTGCGCTCTGTGATGGCAGCTTGGAGACCTCGGAGCACCTGTTCTTCCAGTGTCCAGGGACTGCTGTCATTTGGGCGGAGGCCCAAATTCCCTGGATCAACACTTCATCTGCTTCTTCGTTTTGGGACTCTATACGTTTGAATAAAGATAGGCCGCGGGGGGGAGCTCCTTCGTCCATTTGCGTGCATCTGGGCGATGTGGCTTGGGAGAAATTCGAAGATTTTCAGGGAACAAAGGTTTTACAAGGAGAATATTTTGGCGCACTCGACTTCGCTCTCCGGTGATTGGTCATTGTTGTAGTGCTTCTTCTTTTTGGGTCTCTGGCAGGATCCTCTCGATCCTTTATTTTCGTAACTCTTTTTCTCTCTGACATCTTCGCCTTCTAATAAAAAAATTTGGGGCGAGCACCGCGACGTGCCTCCCCCGAAGAGTTGGTCTCAAAAAAAAACCTTTTCAAATCCCATGATTCCCTGTCGAAATTCCTCCAAAACCTCCATGACATCTCCTTTGACCATCTCCCGGAATTCCCTGTAGAAAAATCATCGGGAAGCCATCCGGTCCCGGAGCTTCGTCTGCATGAAAGTGGAATAGTGCACGTCTGACCTCAGCCACTGAAAACCCCCTCACCAGCGCCTTCGCTTCCAATTCAAATTGCCGTGAAACACCCCTCTCCCGCCAACCCCAACCTGTTCGGGCATGCCACCTACTGAAAGCCTAAAAGTATGATCTCAACGCCTCCCCCACCTCCTTATCCCCCTCCACCACCCTCCCTCCAACCGAGATTAAATGAATCAGATCTCATGGCGTGGAAATTTTCCACGTATTCGCATCTCCCTCCCTCAGCCTATGTTGCCTCGATCTTTGCCTCCAAGCCACCACCTCCCTTCTGCCTTCCAAAAGAAATCTCCCCCAGATGATCGTTATGCTCTAATACTTCCTCCGTCGTCAAAGCCCTCTCATCCTCCAGCTTGTCCAGCATGGTCACCTCATCCTGGGCCCTTATCCTGTTGCCTCTACGCCATAACCGATTGGTATTATTGAACTCTATCAGGTGCCTCCTGAGCTAGGTCATCTTGCTTTCCATCTTGCTGGTAGCTGACAGCATGACCTCAAATTTCAGCGAAATTCGGTCGAATTTCTGTCGAATATCAATATCTTGTCGAAATCGAAATTCAACCGAAATGACCGAAATATGGGACTGATAGGTAGCTGGAACAGGCGCGAACCCTTTTGAGTTCGTGGATCGGGTGGTGGATTCGGCAGTTGTCGTGGAAGGGGGGTCCAGGTCAAGGATCCAGTAGAGTCGGGTCTTGCAGGTTTCTCCGTGGATCCAACTTTGGGCGATGCGGCATCCCAGAAGGCTCGACAGGGCGTATTTCTGGGCGAGGTGACGCCCCCTTTCATCGTGTTGCTGGCGAGTGGCTTTCTCTCGATTGCAGCGGATCTGATGGTCAAATTTGGAGAGGCCTTTCAGCGGTGCTCCTCGATGGAGTCTCAGCAGCGGGCGATGGTTGCTCGAAGACCAGAACTTACAGCTTCTGCGTTGGGGTTGTTGGTGGAAGCTGTGACTTCAGAGGCGCATGTCTCAGATTCAGCTTCGTTTTTGCTGCCCGAGGCAGGCAGGTCAGAGGGTTTTGGTTGCTTCGTTGGGCCCAGTCGATCAGATCCGAGAAAGCGCGGTTGACCAACTCCGATACAGCAGTACCCGTAGCCTAACCAGACCCGGTACTACAACTACGCAAGACATCCGCGAAGGAAGGCTCGAGATGCAACCCGTTCAACGGTGCCTCGCTGACCACACCCTTCACCCGAGTCGAAGAGTCCACCTTTTTTGTCGAAAATAAGTCGAGCGATTTGAAATCGCGGAAAGGCTCTCCTTCCCCTTCCATGCTCCTCATCCCCAATGAAGGTCCGCCTAGCTCTGGCTGCCCTTCCTCCTCCTCGCTTGTCAGCCCAACCACGTGATTCTCTACACGGAAAGCGACCCCCAAGGGTCGTACCTCCTGTCACGACTGTAGGGACGAGATCGCACCACCCCTATCGCCAAAACTCCGGGAGGTTCCCCTGCCTCAAGCCATTGGAAAGGATTGTCGTGATCTGGGAGCAACGGACTTAGCATCAAATGAACCGCCTACAGGCACCTCCAAAGCAGCGGAATGCCACTGATAAATAGTCGCCTCACCTCCGCCAGACCGTCCTCCATGCCATCTCTTATCAAGGGTGAGCGCTAGTGAACCCGCCCCTCTGCTCGACGGGAGAGCCCCAAGAGCCTCCTTGCCTCCATCACGGAGAGGTCCTGCGCGCACACCACCCCATCTCCGATCTTGATGACATCCCCACAAAAAACCCCATCCACCGTCGCCTCAATGGCCGCCATTGCGTCCGTTGAAGTTGATTCCTTTCTCTTGCAGATCTCCACCAGGCACACACCTGACTCCGAACCAACCTCGACATTGCTCACATGCTCCATCTTTCTGCCATTATTCAGATCTTTGCGATCTCTCCCAATCGAACAGTAGAAGCTATGATGTTCATTTCTCCAGCAAGCGAAGCACTTCATCGGGTCCCGACAAGCCATCGCTCGATGCCCCAAATTGCCACACCGCAAGCATCTTCCCGGGAATCGTGCATCAACTCCTCCCCTCAGCCCTTGTGTGTTGGCCGACGAAGCAAGCAAGCGTCGGTTGCGTCCCCTCACCCTCGCCCAGCCACCCTCCGCCTCTCTCGCCCTCACACCTTCCATCGAGCCCCCCAACTAAAACTAAGACCGCGTACATCCATGTTAGTATCTTTAAACGGGTTGAAATCTAATATGTGTTGCTTCTTTTAGGCTGGACCGTGCCAGTATGGGAAAAGTGCTCGTATGGTGGATTGGACTACAATTAAACAACGAAAGATGATGTACGGAATGGGGGTCAAAACACTTAATGAATTGAATCAAGATTTATTGACAAAGTGAATTGTGCATATATGGGACAGAAAGGAGGGGTTGCTACATCATCTAATTCGCTGCATATACAAGATGTCGACTGATATCGTGTGCGATGTGAAGGATATACATTACCCGTCAGTGTTTTGGCAGGGGATTTGCTTCGTATTACCTAAGGTTCGTCATTTACTACGACACCGACTAGGCAAGAAGGATTACCTCCGCTTTTGAATGGATGATTGGATAGGTGATGGCTTACTTGCGGACAGATTCCTGAGGACATTTGCATTGGCTGCTGATAAAGATGTTGTTGGAGATATTTGAATTAATGGGAGATGGTGCCCTTTCCATCTTGTCAAGTTGTTAGGCTTTTCTGATCAGTGGTTATAGGAATTTCTCGTGTTACTTTGAAATCTTAAAGATTGGGAGGGTCCATCATGAGATCGAGATTGCTTGGTTTGGTCAAATGACAGGTTTTCAGTAAAGAAAGCATACATATGTCTTATGGCGCACTTGGACAGGAGCGTGGGTGACAAGGCAGATGACTACAGGATAATCTGATATTCTTCATTACCCACGAGAATCAAGATCTTCCAGTGGCAGATGCAGAAGGGTCGTGTAATGACAAAGACTTATCAATCTAAATGGGGGTGATCGAATGATATTTCATGTTCAAGGTGTAATATTGATATGGAAACTTTTAACCATCTCTTTTTCGAGTATCCTTGCTCGAGGGAGATTTGGACCAGGTTAGATTTTCCTTGGCTTAATCATAAATGTGTGTTGGATTTTTTAGACTTCGATCTCCTCTGCATGTACGACATCATAGCCAAACTGCTTACATTCTCTTGCAGTCGCATGAACGATTTGGATCTCGTGTAATGGGATGATATTTTTTTGAATGTTATGGGATGATATTTAGGCAAGAATAATATTATATGAAGAATGTATTGCATCATGCAATGGCCTTGTATGAGGCATGGTTGTGTAGTCTTTTTTGCATTAATTCAGTTAATTCGTGTATGA